>PVHY01027489.1:0-16177 GCA_004024945.1 Uropsilus gracilis
ATGACTGCCTCAATTTCACTGCTTGTGATTGACCTGTTTAAGTTTTCTATTTCTTCTTTGTTCAATTTTGGATGCCTGTATTGTTCCAGGAATTTGTCCATCTCTTCCAGGTTGTTGTATTTGTTTGCATATAGATGTTAAATGAACTTGCATTCTAAGTTCATTCTAAATGGTACTTGCAATCTCGAGCATATGTCCAGTCTTTTGCTTCTATTCCCTCCTGTTTGCAAAGTGGCCTGACGTATTAAGGGAATGGGGTTCCTTGATAACCCCTGATGACCTCCAGTTCTTCTAGTCTCTATGAACATATCCTTTAACTTGGGGTCTGTTGCTTCAGGATCTGTGAGAGGTCCCAAATAAAATGGCCCTCACTGCAGCCACTTGCCGTTCCTTTTGTCTGCCTGAACATACTCTGCTGTAGCCCATTCCCTTGATAAACCCCATGGAGACTCTTGCTGACTCTTACCTCAGATGCTTTCTCAGATTCCTGTTCTAGAGACTTCCATGTTCTATCCATAGGTAACAGAAATGGTTCAGAAAAACTAAACTCTAATAAAATCTCTACCTAACTACTAAGCCAAATTAACTTTTATGGCCACCTGTTGGTTTGCTTTCAGCAGGGACACCTCTCAACAAGTCTACACCCCCCCACCAACCTCCCATCTGAATATTATCTCCAGTTTATCTAATAGATCATCCTCTTCCCAGATGGAATTCAGATGGGCATTCAATGTTCTTGTCTCCAGAGTCTCTTTCTCCCTCCTCCTTTTTCTCACAATCCTCTAGGATTGAATGAGGCAAGATTTAAAATATATTCATAGATGTAACTTTGGTGATAACATTATAAGTTTCAGGTATAATGTAAAAATAATTCTTCCTTGTCTTATATTTTAGCTTGTCTTATATTTTAAGAAAATACAAATTTGTATATTTTAGCCTTCTCTTTCTAAATTGTACCTTGTTGGCAAGTATTATTCATGGATGGGGGTGAAAAAGAGGAAAAGAATGACATAAATATAGGAAAAACTAAGTTTTAGAAGTATTTCTAAAACATCTGATCCATTACAAAAAATAACACAGCATCTAAGAAACTGAAGGTTGTGGGTCTAAAAGAGTGCATAAGGGATTAGAAGGCACAAGTTGGCAATGGGTTTAAGGAGGAGGTTGCCCCAGAAGGTTGGTTGAAAAAACAAATAGCCCTCTGTTCTGTGCTGCCCTTCTCCATTTTTTGCAAACTTATACTATAGTTTCAGCACATGCAAGAGCTATGATGAAACAGAATCGCTAGGATAAAGAAGGAGAACAATGCTAAGAAACAAATGACAAGCAAAGTTCTAGAAAATGAAACAGAACAAGAGTGTAAGTGATAGTTAATAGAGTGAAACTGTTTGCTTTCCTCTTTCCAATATACGACCATCTCACACAAACCTCTCAGGAATGAAAAGTGAACAAGAAATACCTGAGTGGTAAAGTTACTTTTACTTATCCCACCAAATTACTCCACAATCCAAGAGTATAATATGAAGAGACACAATGAAAGCACAGTTAATTACAAGGAGTTTCTTCCGAGAATTCAGTTGCAGAACTTTTACTTTTCTTTAAAAGAGTTTATTTACTTTATTTTCTAATTGACTGTCATAATTTAGTACTAGAATACTACTTGAAAGGTCAGCATTAACCATAAATAATCTTTAAAAAAAATACAGTATTTGCAGATTCTCTGATGTAAAAGGAAATTGCTTTTAGCTTTCCTGATAGTTCATTTCTATCTTCAAATCAGATTTTAAGAGTCTGTAAACTTTACCAAATATATTTTCGTATCACTGGAAAGCTACTTGACTGGTGTTCATCTGAATCATCTACTATCCCTTTTGTTTTTCTTGCTCTTCCTCCACTTTGGATATGGAGAACTTTTTCTATAAATTGAGGTGTACTTTCCTTACTGTATTCTTTTTTTGAGATAATTAATTCCAGAATTTTCATCTACTCTCTTATAGAGTCCCAGTATCATTTTCATTAATCATTTTTTTCCCTCTCCTTCTCTGGAACTTCTCTGTGGCCTCTGAATACCTTTCTGCATATTAATTAAAAATAAAAATAAAAACACTGATTGCTAATAATTTTTTTTTTTAAAATACCACATGGAGTCTCATTTTTTTCCTGTTTTTAAATTCATTTAACAACTCATTTGCTTGCTTGGCCGCTGCATTTTATGAAATAAAATAGTCATGTGCAAAATGACATTTTAGAGTGAGTTTAAAAGATCTGTATTTCATTAGGACCCCATAATATTAGTAAGTCTTTGGCTACTCCAGCATGGCTGGGAGCCTGTTTTATTTGAAAGATGTATTTATTGTTCCCCTATAAGAAAAAGCCAAGAAGAGAAGGAAAAATAAGTTAAATTTTAGTTTTGAGGAAGAATCCCTGGGATACATTTGGGGCCATCAAAAATCTGACCCATCTTCCCAAGAGAAAGCAAAACTTCCAGGAGTTCTTAGTCATCTTATAAACAAAAAAGGAGAACATACAGAAGTAATGAAATTTCCAACTGTGGAGAAAAGTACTCATTTATTTATTTATTTATTTTAATCAGGGAATGATTGATGTGGTTGCAATTTGAAGTTTGCTTAAAAAATTATTTAATTCACTGTTTCTCCACCCCCAAGGTCCCTCTCTCCAGCTATTTCCTGGCAAAGCAGTACTCACCATTTTCAGACTTGTAGACTTGGATTAAAATAAATTTGATTTATGGTTTTTCTTCTTCCCTATTCTTACTCTTAGTAATTCCACATTTGTTAGGCTACTAAAAATTGTGGTAAAGCTCTATTTCTTTTACAGATAAACTTTCAATTTTTCTTGAAATATTTGATTGTTTCTTTAGGTACACTCTTTTCAACAAACACCTACAACATAGTTATGTGTCATGTGAAACCTGGCAATCTCTGAATTTCAAACCATGGAATTAGGAATAGGTGTGTAAGTGTGTCTGTGTGCGTGTGAGATTAAACCAAATTTATTATATGAATTATATGAATTATATGAATAAAGAATTTCTGTGCTGGCAACAATATTGGTATAAAAGTAATCTTGGTTTTTTTTTATTAAATTATTTTTTAAAAATTGTCTTTAAGGCTTTACACAGAAGGCAAAAAATGCTGAGCAATTCATAATTTCCTTCTAGAAGGTTCATATTCAGGTCTTTCTAAACTATATATCAACATACAGACACCTGAGAGGTAGAACCTGATGCTCCTTTTTGTAATCCCTATTTTCCACATCTTAAGGAAAATATCATATTAGTTAGAGAGAGTTTTTAAACCAGAGTGGAGAGAGAAAAGTGTCTCTTTTATTCCTTCATTCCTCAACATAAACTCCTTGAGGGATTTAGTAAGTAGGGTCTCAGTGAGATTAATGGACGACGACAAAAGTGTGTGAAGTGGCCAAGTCATACTCCTGTGTTCAGATATTCAGAACAGCACACAAACATCCTAAGGCTCACATGACCCTTTGTAATAGGAACCAAATTCAAAAGGCCACAGTGTCAAACACCAAGCAGGTTCACAAGGCTCTGCTCTAGTATATGACGATATCATTTGCTTTGGTTACCTGGAGACTGCGAGAGGGGTGGTGGCTTGTTTCTTTCACCTTCTATGTGGACCCCCTTGTTGCCGATTTCTACTTAAAACCATTTTATGACTCTAGCAGATGTTTCTGATTTAGAAAGAGTACTTTTGGAACCATTTCTTTCTAACTTCCTTTCCCTTCCACTCCCCCTCCTGCTCCTCTCAGGAGCTAATTCCAGTCAGGTTGGAAATTACAAGCATGTTGTTTAGTGCTGGCAATGATGTGCTGACTGATGAGCAGAGGTAGGGCTTGAACTAAGGTCCCGAGGAGCAGACTTCAAGAGAGCGGAGTATCAGTCTACTGAGAAATGTGCCCTGCAGAAGCTTGATTTCCCTTCAGTCCAACTTAATTTTTCAGAGCCTGTAACTGAGACTGGCAGTTCTGAGCCCCTTGTTCCTTCAGTACAATTTATCAGCACAAGGTCAGAGAATTCTTTTGGGCCTGTTTCTCATGAGCAGTGATAATTATGCATAGAGACAGCCCTGCTCATGTTATGTAATGCACCGAATGAAGGGAGGAGCATGGTTTTGATTTAGAATCAGAAGCACAGTCACCAGACCCAACTGTGTCCAACATCCAACTAACCCAGGAATCACCTCTCATGTTCTGGATCAGATCCATCAACACACCCCCGATGAGGACACATCCTTCTCTTTATGGCTATTGATGGGCTTTCAGTCTGACAATTCAGAAATGTGCCATTGACGTAGGCCACATTCAGGAGAGAACGCCTTCTGGGATTTCTCAGTCATCGGTCTAAGTGGGGGTGATTTGGTGGCAGGAAATGTCTCCAGATAATGCATTCTTCTAATTTCTTTTTCAAATACTCTACATCTTAGCTATTAATCAGAGAAGCTCCCACTTTTCCCTGTCAGAGCCATTCATCCACTTGGCCTGGGTTTGGGCTGTGAGAATGGATGAACCATGTTCAGTTCATTGCAAGGCAAAGCAGATCAATGCTCCTGTCACTGTCTGGATAGATGATATTTAACATCACTCTAAACAAAAGCATTTCCATGCAAAGACAAAGAGTAGTAGTAAAAATAGAGTCTTGTACTATGTACTCTGTACTAGTCTTCCCTACCCAAAACCCAGAGGATTCTGTTAGCATTTAAAGCATCATTTTGCCCTCGGGAGTCTTTATATTTCACAAGCTGAAGATTGAGTTAATAGCAGTAGCTATTGGATGGGAATCTCTGTGGTCCTTATCCCTGGAAAATACTAAAAGAAATTTGGAAACATATGAGGGCAAGCTGTGACTCATGGGATAGTCAGGTGTAGGTAAGCCAGATTGGCAAAGGGTCCTGACAGAAAGGAAGATAATAAATGGACTTGGGTAATGAGTGACTAGGTCACGCTCAAGGGCCATGTAGGAGTATATCCCACATGTTTGGTGCACTAGATAAAGCAGTTCACACCAAACTTTTTCATATCCTCACTTCTAGGACCCATTGCTGTTAATTTCTTGTTAGAAGTAGAACAAAGACAATGAAAAAAACGACTGCTCTTTATTGAATGATGTACTGTTTCATACTATAGACAAGCATAGAGTCACAAAGCATGTTAACCATGATATTCCTCTGTGTTGTGACACTGATTTGTAAAAAAGAACATCTTAACCATTTGTTATTTGTACCTCCTTTGCCAGCTTTTCTATAACGACTTTCCAAGGTTATTTGTTTTTGTGTAAGGCTGAAAATAAATAAGATTCATTTGAGGATTTTTCTTGAGAAACAAGACACTAAGAGAAACCCAAATGGATATTTTTTGGGTGACTATCCCTGATTTATATGTTTTTTTCCTTCTCTTGACATCATTTCAATCCAATCAAATGTCTCAAGGAAGTGAATGCCAGAAAAGATGAATCACTGAAGCCTGTTTGGATATCAGCATTCAAGGTAGGTGGAGTGTGCAGGAATATCAAATTATGCCATGGTTTTCCGATAGAGATAATACCTTATGCTTGGCAAATTGAGAACTGACCTCTAATAACTTGGAATACCAGAGATTAGACTATAAATAAATGTTTGTCTGAGACAAATTTTTAAACATTTTGTGTACAGATAGAAATCCCTTGGTGATATAATTTAGAAAAGATTTCACCGTGCTAACTGTTTTGGGTATCTAGGGAAAAAATCCCGATAGCTTTATTTTATTGAAATTTTGAATAATCCATGGGACAAATATAAAAATCAGTAACTTATTTGGTCAATAGCATTGATTTATTTTCAAATTTTACTGATTTGTATGTGTTTCTGGATTACATAGTTTATGCTTGCCATTACTGTTCATCATAAACTTTAGCACAAATCCTGTTTGCTACATTACAGACTGCTAAAAATATCAGAATGATTCAATTTTTCAGCATCCACAGAATAAGATTGTAGTAATATAGATATACATATATGTCAAATGACTTTTATTTCCTCTTGTTTGAAATAATATCTTTTGGTCAAGCATTCAAAAAACTCTGATTTGATAAAATATACTTCAGAAAAGTAAAACAATAGCTTGCTCTGAGAAAACCATAGTAGAAATATACTTTTTCCTAATTTTGTGAAGAAAATCCTAAACATTAATGTAGAAGCCAAAATATGAATGATTTTATTTCCTGAGAAGACTGTGTCATTCTTTTCATATCTCAGAACTTCATTTTTCACTACATTCAATTTCTTTCAGAGGAGGGAAGACAAATTTGTAATTTTTCACTGGATTTGGGTTTGAGTTCAGCACAGTTTTGTATTTGTATCCTAAATATTTATTTTTTTTCTTTTTCCCTTTCTTTTTCCCTTAGATGCAATTCAAATCAGTTCAGTTCTTTCCCACCACCGCCATAGCAGACCATGTGTTAAGATCTATAAAATGGAGTGGAGGGGGAAATTATTTATACTCTATCCCCACAAGTGGAGGAAAAAGACTACCAGTATTGTGTGCATGTAAGCAAATTGATACTTAGGAGAAGGGTAAAGCAGATAGTTCAGTCACAGCGAAAACTGAGGCAAGGACCTATGTGTAAAGGACTTTGAATTTCAATCTAGCTAGGGATTATTTAAAATTTTTTTCTGAACTGGCATAGTTGTCACTGCATAAAATTTGCAAGATGCCCTGCCTCAACCAGAATGATGAAGTAATAGTTTCTGAACAAATAAATGGTCCACAACTGGAGATTTTAAATGCTAATGATTCTAGTGTTCTGCAATCAAGATGCTTCTGGAAATTGTGTTCATTATTATTTAAATATCTGTCCTTAATACCATTTCAATTGCTTTCTGATTCTTGGCCTTGCTAAATGTTTTGCTAAACTCCAAACTTTTTGAGGCTGTGATCCTGAAGTTAATGAGGGCATCTTGTATAGGATGCCCAACAGTGATGTGGCATAGGGGCAACTTAGCACTAAAGTGTGATATTACATCTCAGTGAAGCCGTAGTAGGGTTTTGATGGGGGTGAGTATAAACTCAATAGACATAGGATTCATGTTGAAAGCTGCAAGATGCTCCTGTACTGAATCCAGGTTTAGTCCTGACAGAGAACAAATGGCTAAAGTCATTGTAACTTTTTAGGGTCCCTAAAGTTCTTCAAAAATTTCTTCATTTGTATCTTTGTATATAAACTGGACCTGTGTCCAGTTATTGCATGGCTATCTATGGACTGGGAAAGCATCTACAAGGGGATTAGTGATTTCAGCTAATCAGGGAACAGTTTGCAGCAACTCAGTCCTTTTCCTAGCTTTCTGGTCTCTCCTGCTGTTGCAGAGACAGTTTTTACTGTTAATGAGGTGGGTACGATTCAGACTAGATCAGTGATGCATAAACTATGCAGTCCTGCCTACTGGAAACCAATATTTGCCTTTGCTGGGATCAAGCCAGTGTTTTCCTGGCACAGATGATTTTCCTTATGGTGAAATGGGGCAGTGGGACTATCTAATCAATAGATACTGGGCTTCATCCTCAGCCAGAAAGTGGCCCAGAGGAAATTTTGAGCCAGATTCTCATGCTTGCCATTTTTCATAGTTATCTGTGTCCCTCCCAACTAAAAGTGGGGGAATTTCTCCAACAATATCATGTTTTACATTGCTCTCATCTCTGGCTTCTCTTTACCCACGTGGTTCCAATTGGGGTGTAGTCTTCTAATCATCCTATGTGCTTTGCTGTTAAAGCTTTGATTTTCCCAGAGAAGACTTTGATTGTAGATCTATGTATGTGGAGCAGAAATACTGATATATCTTCGAAAGCTTCTAGTTCTTACTAGCCAGTATTTGGTTCTGCTCTTTTGAGCTCATTTATAAATAATTTCCTCAAGCAACAACTTGGGTACTTGGAGGTATGGTCTTATCTCTTTATGAGAGATATGACTGATTTTCTTGCACACATGCAAATGCAAATGCATTCATTTCTTAAAAATATCTTTACAGCATGCCCCAATATCTAACTAGCCATTGCTAGGAATTACATGTTGGGGGGTGGTGCTGCCTCTATCTGGTGAAATTCCAGTGGGCAGAGAGCTCGAGAGCCTGGTGGTTAATTTTATATCAGATTTCAGCCAGCCGGCAGTTACTCTTGTCTGCCGGTAGACTACTTTCTCTGTCACTTGGTATTAGATGTATTACACACCAAGCAGTAATTATCTTTGACACATAATTATTATGGTTTTGATGACAAGAAAGTCTTTTCTTTCCTTGCTTTCATAACATATATTCCTGAAAGTCCAGGCTTGCAAAATGCAGCTAAAAATTAAAAGCACTTGGCTTCAGATTGAACTTAGAAGAGGGTATAAAACAAAAGAATTGCTTGTACATGGGGGAGGATGGTTTGGAGAGGGCAATTTTTTTTAAAGCAATACTATTTGGAATTTTCCCAGATGATATCACACCCATAGGTTTTTGAATATAAATGAAATTGAGGGTCATTAACACCTAAGAGGAAAAGCTGACTGGACACGATCATGGCAGCATCCCAGCAGAAAAGGTGCCTTTCAAGAAATAAACCAATCAAGCTTTGGATTAAAAGAGAGAGGAGAGGGAAGAAGGAGGTTCCTGGCAAGGCCACACCAACCATACCAATGAGTTTCTAATCTTGTCACATGGGCATATTCCAGCTTTGTAGGCTGAGTCAACCCCAGCTGCAGGCCTGGATGAGCAGTTTAATAATCCTCGCCTCTAAACAATGTCTTTTTTTCCCCTTAATGATCAAAATGGAGCATCTTGAATTTCTTGAGTTTGGGGGCTGCATGGTATCAAAACACATAAGTGTCTGGCACCCCTCCAGCTGTACCTGCACCTGTATTTCTTGTAAGTCTGGGTCACCACACTGGCTGCAGAGCTTGTCTGTCTGACTTGGGTAACTCCTTGAAACTTATGTTTCGGAGCATCTGGGGACAGTGGGAGGTGGTTAGGAGGGGAGATGAGGTGGAGACAAGAGGATAGGGAGAAATGGCAATGTATTGGAGAGACTTGCTAAAGACTGGCATTATAATACATGGATGTAATAATTTAACTCTAGGAAGCTGATGTTATGCAGGATCTGATTAGCACAAGAGGAAATCTATGGGGCTGGCTGATGATGATTGGCCTGAGACCAAAGATGTTTTTCCTTTTCCTCATTTGGAAATCAAAAATGTGCACACTGGGGAGTCACTTGTGTTCCCAAGGGTGCTCCCTCTCTTACCACATAGACATCTCAGCTGTACTCAAATAATAATAATCAAGTGAACATACTTGAAAGCAGCTCTAATTTTAGTTCATTTTATTATTTTGAGAGGGGGAGTGGAGGAGGGGAGGAGGTGGAGGCTGCCATCTATGACTAATGCTGTCTTGCAAGCTCTTAAGCCATATTTAGTAACATGGGGTATAAAAATAATCTTTTTTAAAAGTTGACTTCTGTTTCCTTTCTTCTATTCCCTCTCCCAAAGACGGATTTAACTAATTACACTTTCAGCTGAATGCTGAGAGACATGTATTTATTATCCAGGCTGTAAGCCCTGGAATTCTTTCTTTTTCCTTTGCGAAGCCACAGACATATACATTAAACCCCAGTCCCCGTGAGCTGTCAGGCTTATGGTCCAGTCCAGAGCACTGCAACATGATAAAGTTTTCAGGCCCTGTTTAGTTAAGACTGAAGAGCTGGGATCCAGCCAATCTCCACCACTCAGGGCTCTTTTCACAGTCCAAAATGATTTGGCTTAAACATTTCCAACTGTGATGAGGTCCCATTTCAGTGATTATGCAGTCATTCACTTTTCCACATCAACATCAAAGTCATTAACAGCAGAGTATTATTGCATTGGCTGGAATTCAGTTAAGGACTAGAGGGTAGTTGCTCTTTATTAAGATAAATCATTGCCTTGGTTATGTCACCCATGAAATAATCAATTTACTGTGTTGGTTAATTTCCTCCTTCTTTGATCTGTGAATTAAATTCAACAGATCATTGTTTCACACAACTACCACTCAAAAGATGTTTCAAGGGAAAAGTGCACACACATGTTCTGATGACTGTGAACTTACAAGTATGATAAACAACATAGCAAAGGGATACTCAGTTCATTCTCTCATTCATTTCCTTATCTTATCTCATCTGTGCTCCAAGGGCAGGGAAATGCCCTGATCTAGCTGGGTGATCCTCTCTCTGAATTCCTGAAGTGTTTTGCTAAGAAATAAAAAGGTAAGCAGAGCTAGCCTTAGTACTTTGGGGATCATAAACTTGTACCAAATCCAATGTAGGATATCCTTGTCTGGAATTCAGGATGAAAATGCACTGATCTTGACAAGAATACTCACTTATGAATGTGAACCATCCTCAGAAGGATCCCTCTCATAAATACAGTCCTTCTTTGTGCCATAATTCATTGCTTCTTATGGGGAAAGAAGTTGAGTGGGATGTTTTATTTTTCCTTGCTTTGCTGACTCCTCTGAGAAATGTTCTTGTGCTTGGATGATTTAAAAATATATATTTTATAATGAAATATGTCAAATATGCAGACAAGTATAGAGAATAATATAATAAAATCCATGGACCCACAACACAACTTTATCAAATCTTAACATTGCATTTCAGATGTCGCTGTGTGTATATGTAGGTTTTAAAGAAATAAATCTTACATACACATCTGAGGACTCCTATATATCCCTTCATTATTCCTTTCTATTCTCTCAACTCCTTCAAGAAAATGGTTGTCTTGTATTTGTGAATATAATTTTTTGGTTTGGGTCTTTTACTTTTCATATTAACTATGTATTTCTACAACTACAAATAATGCATTATTTTGCAGAAAATTTAAACTTTATGAAAATGGTATTATATCATATACATCCTTTTGTATCTTGCTTGTTTTACTAACTTTATATATTTGGGGTTTACCAGTGGTGATACATACATATGACATAGTACTTTATAGTATAAATACATTTGAGTCTTAGCCACATGTCTTTATTCACTGCTATGAGATTATTGCCAAGCCACTTACCAACAGAATGTGGTCTCTGGAATATTGGGCATGTACATCTTCAGAATTACAAGATATTGCCAAATTACCTCTATGTACATTGCTACCACAAAAATATTAGAATCTGTATTTATTCAAATCTTCTGTGTTAGAATGACTAAGAAATATTTTCTTATTAAAGATCAGATTGAAGCCTCTGTTCCCTGGCTCTGAAGTTCTCCGTCTCCACACAGAACTCAAAGTAGGAAATTACACTCAACCTAATTCCAATGAAGATGAGAGTTGCCCGATAAACATCTATTATCTCTGTTTCAACATTGACTTTGGAGATATGTCAAGAGATGTGTACAGTCAAAGTAAGATGGAGGGCTAGGTTATATAGCAAAGCATATTTTTCAAAAAGTGACTCTTGAGGATTAGCTAAATAGAGATATTTGGCAATTTTCAGAAACCTCAGACATAACACTTTTGACAAAACAGTTACAACAAATAGCCACAGTCTTAGTCCTTTCAATCTCAAATTTTGGAAAGGGTGACCAAGCCTTTAAATTTTTTTTTTTTAAGTTTCTCGGCTCATTAAGAAATACGAATATTTATTGGGCATTTAAGAGACTATGGAGCAGAATGACAACTTTTTTCTTATGCTTAGGTAGACATGGAACTTATATCTAAGAACTTATAGTTGGTAAAATAAAGTCAATAGGAACAAAGAAAAGTAGAAATAAACAAATTTGAAAACCATACCACATATGGTAGTTCATTGCAAATCTAAAATGCTGTTTCTATCCAAGCAAAGTGATGGTATTTCACATGAAAGCCACAAAAGAAGATTCAGAACAATTCAGACATACTGGAGAAGGATTATCCCTAAACTTTGGGATCTGATATTAGATATCATTCTACATTTTAAATTTAAGACATACCTTGTAGACTAGTCTAAAAATCATACACTGGCTGTTGGGAAAATCTTGGGGTATATCATGATATAACTACATATATACACATATATATGCAATCAATTAAAATATACTTAAAATAAAAATCATACAGTGGCATGGTTAATTATCTTTATTGCAGAACAAATAATGAGAATTTCCCCATATCACTTTTGCTGGTGCCAGGTAAACATTAGGTATTAAATCTTAACTTCTCATAAAATAAGGATTCCATTTCCAATTAGGGCACAGTGATTCTGTAGGTTATTCTATTTGAACAACCCTCCTTCCTCCAAACCATTCTCCACACATCTTTGCAGGTCGATGACTATTTTAACCATTTTTTTTTGTTTTTTTTTTTTTGTTCCCTGGCTTCTAGTTGGGTTTTGTTAGTGAGAAGCAATTTAAGAGACTGGGCAGTGGGGAGAAAGTAGCTTCAACTGCTTAAACCATATTCAAACTTTGTAGTTGAACTATCATATGATAAAATAAAAGATAACTAGAAAAATGAACATTAAATATTTGCTCATTTTTAATTAGCAATTTAATTGTTATATTATCAATTACATTGCTAATTTTTATTAAGGCAAAATTCTGTCCTTACATATGAAATAATTAACGTTTACAACAGAAATGAGTTTCCCAGAAACATATCTAAGTTGCAGTTTCTTCATCTAAATTATACTGGAGATAATTACCAGTACCTATTTTAGGGAAGATTTGATAAATTCTGAGTTGAAAGCTTTCAGCATCTCAGGAATTTAATAGGTGTGCGGTAGATTTGAATTTATTATCAGCATTTTCATGTTAACTGCTTCTATTTACCATATCTTCTTAGAAATTATGAAAAGATAATCTGTAGTTTTAATAAGTTGGAGATAAATTTTTCAAAAAAAGTTGAGAGGTTATTGTTGCAGATTTCTTTGTAAATACCTGTGGCTAGGAAAGTAGTTCTGGAAAAATGACTATTTCTTCCTGTATTTCCTAGTTGAGTTCTTGAAACGAATAACTTTGGCTTGAGTTCTGGTTCCTTCTCTTACTAAGAACAAGTTATTAGACCAACTTCTAATGTCTAATATGTAGCTTCATAAAGTTGTGGTAAGAAATATAAAAAAAAGCCATGTAAATCAGTAAAGTCAGCACTAAATGAAAGTGAGCTCTAATGCTATATGATGATCATTCTTATTTTATTAGGAAGTGTTTGTTTATAGCACTGCATATGTTTTTGGAGTACAAGTTTATACAACTCTTCAGATATATGTTAACACATCATGCTCACTACCAAAGTATCAATAACTCCTCCAATGTCCACTGGACCTCTTCCACTCTTTGTTCCCAGCCTCTCCTGTCCATGTGGTAGCCTCAGTTACGTAGTCAAAATCCAAAGGTATGTTTGCTTTTTCTTTTTTCCTGTTTCTTTGTTTTAATTCTTTATATTTACATATAAAGATATTTATGTCTTTCTCCTTTTGATGTATTTCTCTCAACATAATCCCCTCCAGTTCCACGTGTTGTCACAAATGGCAAAAATTCATCTCTTTTTATAATCAGTATTCTATTGGGTAGCTATCTATCACTTCTTTATCCACTTAAGTTGGGAACTAAGGTTGTTTCTATATATTGGCTATTATAAATAGTGCTGCAATGATTTAAGTGCATGTATCCCTTCCAGTTAGCATTTTTGTATACTTTCGATAAATACCTAAGAGTGAAATTGCTGGATCATCTGGTAGATCTCTTTTAATATTTTGAACTCTGTACAGTTTGAGCCTGGGGCTTTCAGCATTCTCATCAACAGTGTACAGAGTTTCTTTTTTCTCCACTCTCTCTCAAACAATTGTTTCATTTTTCAAACGTCGTTTGGATATGAATCATTCTCACTAGTGTGAGGGAATATCTCATTGTGATTTTGATTTACACTGCTCTGGTAATAAATGATGCTGAATATATTCTCATGTGCCTGTTATCATATGTTGTCTACAGAGAACATCTGTCAATTTTCTGATTAGGTTATTGGGGTTTTTTTTTTTTTTTTTTGAGATATCTGAGTTCTTTGTAAATCTTGGCTATTAACTCCTTGTCAGATGTATCATGAACAAATACCTTCTTCCTTTCAGTAGGATGTGTTTTTGTTTTAATATTTTGGTACCATTTTGTTTTAATATTTCTGTAGCTGTACAGAAGCTTGTAAGTTTAATGTGGTCCCATTTGTTAATTTTTCTTTTGTTTTCCTTGCATTGGCGTTGAATCTCCAAAGATTGTACTGTAACCAAGGTTGGAGAGTATTTTGCCTATTTTTAAAAATGTATTTCATCATTTTTGGGTCTTATTTTCAGTACTTAAATTTATTTTGAGTGAAATTTTGTGTAAAATATGATGTAATGGCCTAATCTCAATGGTTCATTCAGTTTACCAACACTTTGTGTTGAAGAGATTTTCTTCTTTACATAGAATGCACTTTGGTCTTTTGTCATACATTATATGTCTATATAAGCATGGGTTTATTTTAGGGCTATCAGTTCTATTCCATTTGCCCCTGTGTCTATTTTTATTCCAATACTGACTTGTTAATATCTGTTTGTTAATAGATGCATTATATATTTTGATGTTTCTTCATTTGAAACATTTGAGTGTTATGTCTTCCTCATATATTCATCTCTTTATTATTTTATAATTATTTAATATAGATTCTGGTGTCTTATTACTATTTTTTATTTTTTAATATTTTTACTGGTAAACCTCATTCATCAGATACAAATATACATGTTTCTGGCTCTTTTAGGTTACTATTTCCTGGTAGGATTATTTTCTACCTTTTTACTTGTTGCCTATGTTTATCTTAGAACTTGGATCTCTGTAGTAAGCAGAAAGTTGAGTCTTGTTTTTTAATCCATTCAGCCACTATGTACTTCATGATTGTTGGATTAGGCCATTGACATATAGGGAAATTATTGATATGTAAGTATTTTTATTTTGTTATTTTTTTCTGGGTTATTTTTCAGTTTGTTTTTTTGGGTTTTTTTTTTTCAGTTTGTTTATTTTTCAGTTTGTTTCTCTTCTGTTATTTAATTCCTCATGCTTGTACTTTGATAGTTTCCTTTTGTTTAGTGTTTGGTTCCATTTTCATCGTATTTGTTTCTTCTAAATATGTTTCCACGTTATCTTCACATTTATGTACGAACTATGATGTTTACAATCTATTTTAAATTGAAAGCAAGTTAATTTCAGTCTTTAATTATCTCCATTTTTACTCTCCGCCATATTTTCTGCTTTTGGTGTCCTGCTACTTCTAAATGGGATCTCTTTAATTTTATAGACCTGTTAATGTTTCTTGCAGGGTCAGTATAATGGAAATAAAGGCCTTTGTCTGTAAAGCTCTTTTTCATTCCTTTAATTCTGAGATAAAGTCTAACTAGATAGAGTATTTTTGGTTGAAGATCTTCTCCTTTTAGCACTTTAAGTATATTATTGTATTCCTTCTGGCTTATAACCTTTCTACTGAGAAATGCTAATATATTATATGGTCATTTGCTTATAAGTAACCCTGTTTCTTGCTGCTTCTAGGATTCTCTTTGACATTAATCTTTCTTTCCACCTTAATTGTTTGAATCTTCTTGTCCTACTGGGGTTTAATTTGAGTTTCCTGTTTCTGAATACCTATTTCCTTCTCTTGTTGGGAGTTTTCAACTATTATTATTATTTTTTTTATTTTTGCTCTGCTCAGTTATTTCTTGTTTAATTTAATTTACTCATTTAAAATAAGCAGTACTTTTTCATGGTTCAAAGCCCACATAAATATACAGTAAAAACTCTCCCTTCTTTGCATTTCTCTTCCCCAGAGGCAAATAATGTTACAATTTTTAAATTGTGGCTACTTCCAGAATGATTATTTATGCATGTGTATACAAAGATATGTAAATGGTCTCTTTGTTTATCTTTATGACTTGTCTATGATGTTGCTATGGCTGTGTACATCCGGCTTTGGAGCCAGATGACCTGGGCAAAAGCCCTGACTCTACCTCTGTTTTAAAAAATTTTAATAATATCTATCTATCTATCTATCTATCTATCTATCTATCTATCTATCTATCTATCTATCTATCTATCTATCTATCTATCTATCTATCTATCTATCTATCTATCTATCTATCTATCTATCTATCTATCTATCTATCTA
>PVHY01027490.1:0-16177 GCA_004024945.1 Uropsilus gracilis
GGGACGATCCCGTTTCCTCCACAAGGAAGGGGTGACGCTCCAGCCCGCAGCTCCGAGCTGTCCCCCAAGAGGACACTCGGTTGGCCTCTACATTTGGGACCCCTTCACCTTATCTCTTGCTGGTCTCAGTGCCACCCCCGTCGGCATGCCCAACGTGAGCATCGAACTGCAGGCCGGCAGCTGAGCCACAGGACAGAAGGGACCCCCGCTGTGCGCGAACCCCACTGTGCGCAGGTGTCTGCGGAGCATGGCCCGTGGCCTTCTCGGGGCCTGGGAAGCAGGATCTGGGATGGCTGGACGGGCCGGTCCGTCCTCTCCGGGTCATCGACCGAGGGTGGAGACTCTGGGTCTCCATCACTGAGGGCGGTGGCTCGTGGCACCAACACCACCTCACCCCCACCGCGGGCGCAAAGCCCTGCTCCCGGGAAGGGGCAGCGCAGGGGGCCTGGGGGCGGGCCTCACCTTCTCGTGTTGTGCACGGTGGTCCCCCCCAGGACGATCCTGACGCCCGGCGTGGTGCGGTTCAGGTTGTACACCGTCAGCGCCTCTTCGTAAGTGGCCCCTCCGATGACAAACACGACGATGTCCTGGGGTCTGCGAGAGGAAGACGGGGCAGACGCCAGGGTGAGGGGCACGCGGGGGCAGAGCTGCCGCGACGGTGGCATACAGGGTGCTAATTTCTACACCTTCCCCTGTGGGGAGGAAGCGGAGCGAAAGCCGAGGGAACGGAAGCTTTAAAAAAAGTCTGAATGATCTGAAATTGGCAGCCAAGAGAGCAGGAAGTGCTGAATAGCGATCTGCTTTCTGCTTACGAGCGGATGTCTTAGAATCTCTGTGCTGTGGGCTGGAGAATAGCACAATAATGCGCTTGCTGGGACCAAATGTGGAAATATTCTTTTAGAGTCAAGAGGCGGCAGAACGCTTCCTGGTGACCCGGTATCAATATAGCAACAATTCAGGCGATGGCCAACCTCCTTCAGGAACAAGCCCTCGCTGGCCACTGAGCACAGGTCATTACAATGGACTCTGTCCAGGGCCTGTATTTTGGAAAGGGCGGGTACAGCTGGGAGACCCCAAACAGGGGGACGAGGCATATTTGGTATTTGGAGCGTAAAAAGAAGTGTAGGATGCATCGAAGACGGGTGCTTCTAGCACCTTCACCTCTTCTGAGAATGACCTGGTTTCCTAACCCTTTGATCAAGCAATAAAGAAACCATGGGAACAAACAAAGGCTCATGGGTGTAGCTTTGATGCTGGACTTGCCGCCACACGAGTTCAGCCGCCAGCCTCGTGTGAGCAGTACTGTGGTTTCACGGCTTCCGTCTTTGCCAAAATGGCTTCCTAACAAAGAGAGTGGTCCTCCTATGAGCTACTTGTCTTGGAACGAGAGGAGATCGTTTCAGAACTGTTCAGGTTTGCCTTGTTCTTATGCCTTCAAGGAGGACAAAATCAGTCTTAAAATGCCAGTCATTCTGTTAAATCACTTCCTGGCCACTACTTAACACTCCATCGAGCAGAGACATCTATTTTGAGGGTCCCAGCATAAAACTACAATAGACCAAGAGAATTCATCAGGGGTTATAAAAGTTTATGTATAAATTATATCTATATCTATATCTAAAGCCTAACATTTCCTTTCTGTGTCATTTTCTAAAATACCCTGAAGGAATTAACTGGGAATTTGTTCTTGTGGGACTTCATGAAACAGAATTAGATACGGTGATGACTTAAAAATGTGCAGATAATCTCCGAGTTGCAGAGAGACCCAGTGGAAGGCTCCTGTTGGTGACGAGGGGGTTATTCTGCAATTCGGGAGAGCTGATGCTATTTTTATGTGAACTTGGGACATAAACTCATGCTTTGAAACACTAAAATTGACTTTTTAAGACACAGTAAGGTTGACTAAGACCACCCACCTGGAGCGAGCACCACTGTGTTTTAAGCTCACGCACTGTTGTGCATTCCACAACCATTTTTTAAAAACTTAAAATATACTGTGCTTGACTAGACATATTTGCATATTACGGTAGAAAACATAAAAAGGTACATGGTGAAGAAAACTCCTTCTCACCCAGCCGTTGCAGACTAACTTCTCTCCACAGGCAAACAATATCACTAGTCTGTCTCTCAGCCTTTCGGCAATAGTCGCTATGCTTGAGCCTATCTACTTACAACAAACATTTTAAATGGTGAGTGTGCAAATAACCAAGAGGGCAAGATTTCAGAAGATGAACTACGTCTGTCTTACTGTCGATCTGTCTTACTTTAAATCTTGCCTTTTTCCCCCTTAAACCACCATACCTCATCACCAAAACTAGGACACTTGCGTTCTCGTGAACTCTTCCTTTATTCTTATCCTGCCACATTTTAGCACTGACCCATGACTGCAGAGATGGTAGGGATCTACATCAACAGGACTGTAGCGACATTAGTCCTAGACAGGAGAAAAGGGTGTGTTTCCTTTAGAATGGAAAAAGAGAAAGGAGGTATCTTGTAAGTCTAGATGTATGGGCGCTAGACATCGACCGGTCTGAAGTCTGACAGAGTCAGTGCTTTCTCTCTGCAGCAGGAAACTGGTGTGGGCTGGGATGAGTTAGGTGACTTGAAGAGAATGGAACACACTCCAAACTGTTCTGGAGAACGCAACAAGGAGAGCTAATCCAGGGCACGTGGAAGGTGGGCTGAGTACCCTGGACTGGGGAGCTGAGTTTGCACCAGCACTAATCATGACTGATGCGATTTCTTCTCCAACGGAGACGTGCAGATGTGAGCCTCGAGGCTAAACTACCCCGCCAGCAGGAACCCAGGTTCGTTCGAGCTGCAGGGAAAGAGGCGCCTTATAAACTCGTAGGAAAGCATCCAGGCTGTCCGTGAGTCACGAACACTTCCTGCACACCCAGCTTTCTCTCCAGTTACTGGCCAGTTTCTTCTCACTCAGCAGTTTGCTCAGGAGGAGCTGCCTGACTAAGAGAATAACCGTTTTCCATGAAGTACGATGAACTTTCAATTATCCAGGGACTCAGGGTCTGAATAATCAGGTTAAACAGTGGCTCTCTTCTCCCCCCATGATGTGTTGTGTAACATTTCTACGCTGACTAATATTTCCACAGAGCAGTTCATTTCTTGTCAGGATCTTCAGGAATATATTTCACGAGAAAAGGTTAAATAAGCTACCGGTGGCTGGCACGAAAAAGCCTGACAGGAGAGCCTGTAACGCTCGTCAGAGAATTACATAACCTCACGGGTCGACAGTAATTCATAGCACTAAATTTGTAAGGATATACACTTTTCAGTCTTTCTAGCATATTGGGTTCTAGAAGTACCAGTGATTGGGTTCTAGAAGTACCAGTGAAAATAATGATGGCTTCTCAAGTGTAGTTGCAACTAATTTTCTATCACTAGAGGATGTAAAAGATAAGTTTTATGGGGGAAAAAAAATCTAGTGTTCTAAGAGGATGTCAGCACGAGATAGACAATACTTGACCAATAGGTTGGCTTATTTTCAACTACCGGGGGTTGGCCTAGGTGGAAGACAGAAAGGGAAAAAAAGGGGGGGGGGGAGAAGCTACAGTGTTCAGAAATAATAGAGTCCTCAAAACCGAAAGGAGCTCAACATTTTTGGAAAATAAGTTTGGTGGCTTTTTTGTTTGTTCACAGTAGGAATCCATACGCAACGCTCTGTGGAGAGATAACTGCACCCCGCAAGTTATTACACTGTTTATCTTGGGTCAACACTCGTGAATTGCACAAATTTTGTTTTAAAGAGGAGGCAGGGAAGTGTCTCCCTCACGGCGTATGACTAGTGGCTGGAGTCAGAGAGGAACCCTTGTTTGGGGCTCCTGATAATGATCAATCAATTAGAAAGCGGCTGTAGCCGGGCACGGTGGCTCATGTCTGTAAGCTTCAGCCTATGAAGCGGCCGGGGCTAGGGATCGCGGTTTGAGTCCTGCTCAGGGCAACATAGCGAGACCTAGTCCCAAAAATATAGCTGGGCGTGGTGGCGCACGCCTGTAATCCCAGCTACCTGGGAAGCTGAGACTGGGAATGGCTTGAGTCTGTGGTACCCCGGGCAACGTGAGCCTGCGGTTCCACAGGCAAAAATAGCAAGACTAGTCTAAAAAAAAAAAAAAGAAACAAAGAAAGAGGCTGCAGAGACAAAGGTAAATGACCCTGTTTCTCCACAGCGGCCTCTGGCCTCGCCCTCTGCCAGAGCCTGGGGCAGAAAGGTATGATCTGAGGAGGCATAAACCCCAGCAGGCTTCTGTCACAGTCTCAGAATGCAGTCTGAGGACACGGAGTATTTCTGCGCAGCTGAGGAGGGACGTGTCTTGGACGGTGACGTGTGGGCGTGGTGACATCACTGCAGGGACAAAGCTGAGACACAGGGCCGGGCTCCCAGAGCTTGACTCAACTCTGCGGCTCCCCAAGGGGGTGGCACATTTGGTCATGAAAACACTAATAAACGTCTTCCTGAGCCGCCTCCTGCTTCTTCAAGCTGGCGTCAGGGGAAACATGGATGGCAGAATAATCGAGAAAGAACATGCCTGGCACTTTGCCTTTTCATCCTTTCCCATGGTCCAGTTTAAAAGTAGATGTTCGGATGAGGAAAATAGCAAAATACCCAGCAAGCCCTTCCTGCGAGGCTGAAGTCAAGTGGAACACACAAGTTCAATTCTTCGTGCACATCTTCCTCGGTGGGCTCTGGGATTCACCATGGCAACCAGAGCACTAATTAATGCAGACAGCAAACATGAGCAAACAGCGGCCAATTCATGCTGTATAGGCAGACAAGGCCACCTTGAGAACCCAACCGAATTACAAAAGACCACAGCACTGCCTGGAGAGTGTTTCTGGAAATTATTACTTCTAGCTATGGAGAAGTTAGGCAGGAAAACATCAACCGGAAGAGAGAGCACTGTATCTCTTTTTGGGGGCCGTTATTCTTGGGGCTAAAATTCAAACTTCTGAATACATTTCCAGGATTGGTGACAATCCCAGGGGCACTCACCGCAGGGAAAAAGGCTGAATAAGAAAGGACAGTGGCTTTGAAACAAAAAGCTGCCACGACAGGAGTCGCCATGTCTGTGCAGATGTGGCAAAAGCCCTTCCTTTCTGAACTGATTCTGAGACATAAAGCCAGACCATTCCATCATCTCCCCATTCTGCCCCTCCCCTGCTGGCAGTCGCAATTCGTGGCCAGATTTCTAGGGTTTAGTGTTGGTTATCCTTTTCTGTTGCTGTTTAGTTCACATGAGGGAAATCATTAGGTATTTGTCTTTCTCCTTCTGGCTTATTTTGTTCAACACAGAGGGGATTCCTCTAGTTTCATCCATGCTGTTGCAAACAGCAAGGCACAGCTTTTTGATTGCTGAGTAATAGTCCAGTGTGTGTATAGACCAGACCTTCGAAATCCATTCCTCTGTCTCAGGGACTTGAGTTATGCAGATCTCCTTCCGGTTCGCAGGGCCAGAGGGTGGTGTGGGTCAGGTACTGTCTGTGCCCGTCACTGTGGCATATTTACGGCCTTTTCTCTGCCTTCTTCCTTCAGAGTTTGTGCTACTTTCAAAGCTGCCATGTTTTCTCTCCTGGCCTCCTTTCCTGGTCACTCTCTTGCTCCCTGGAGGCTTTAGCTCTGGTTTATTGTCCTCCTTTTCATTCCAGCTTCTTTCAAGGTTTCTAGTGATTTCAACATGAAGACGGATGACTCATCTAAGACCCTCTTCACCCACACAGATCTGTTCTCTCGTCTACAACCGCCAACAGCCATCATGGTAACAGACTTCTCTATTACATTGCACTGGGCCTATACCACTATGAAATTTTGAACTCAAATTTTTCTCCAATAACCAGCTCCTCAACGCTAACTCAGCTTACACCAGAACCTCTGCTCTAAGAATTCTCTGACCTCTAGTCCACTCAATAGTTTACGGTCGGCTCCACTGACCAATTCATCCAGATACGTCCTCCCTGCTCTTCTGGTGACTGTCCTTCGGTTCTTACAGCCTAAGAACTTGCTTCTGTTCTGGCTGCTCATTTGTTTTGTTTCTTTACCTTTCACATGAATGAAATATCATCAACATCTTGACTTTCAGCTTAGCGTCTGGCATTCCCACTTGGTTATTTAAAAGGCATCTGCAGCTTCACAACAGAACTGCTGATGTCCCCCTCAAAACCTGAGTCACTCTTCATGCCACTTACGCCTTGTCCCATCCATCCGTCACATCGCATGGGGCGCTGACTCCGCCACCTCAGCGGCCTCTCTGATCCAAAACACTTCCATTTCCTGTCACCCCGATGCCTGTAGTTGTCCCCTCACTTGGTGTTCGCCTGCAGTAACCCTTCTCCACACAGGGTCATCTTTTCAAATGGATTCAGTCCTGGTCACTGACATGCTTAAGCTCTCTGGTGCCTCCCTAGGACATTGCAAATAAAAAAAAAATCGTTGCCAGGGTCTGTCAGACTCCGGGTTGCTGGTCACTGCTTGTCTTCTCAAATTCTGTCTTCTTTGCTCCAGAAAAACCAAACACACGGGGCTTCTTTCCATTCCCTGAACGTGTCAGCGTCCATCTTTCTTTGAGGCCTCTGCTCTGGCGTCCCATCCGCTTGCCGCAGTCTTCCTTCTCATCACCGTGGTTGAGTCTTAGGGATCGTGTCCTCAGTTTCTGTGCATCTGAGGGAGCCCTCCCCACCTCTGCAAAGATACTCTGTAGCTGAGAACTCTATTTGCTTCCTGAACAGCACTGATCTTATCAGACTTAGCTGACTGTCTCCATGCCACCGACATTCCTCCAGGGCAGGCAGGCAGCTTGTCTTTGCTGTCACTTCCATGTTCCCAGCAGCTACCACAGAGAGTGCCATACCGAAGGGGCGCCACAGACACGGCTACATGAAAGGCTGAAGTGTATTCAGGTAACAGCGAGGAACGCTAGGGAAGCTGGCGACCGGTGAAAGTCCGTTTTGTGGCAATAGTATCATCGTGAGCTTTTTTGGGAAATGAATCACCCAAATTAGGAATGGTTACTGCTGTCCTGAACCAATCACTCACAATAGGCTTTTCCAGGGGCCGCTGGGTTTTCTGTAGCAGTAACTGCCAGCTTCTTGATCAGTAATTTTGAGATGCAATCCATAAGAAATTAATTTTTTTCACGTTTCATATTAATTACAAGTCTGAGAGTTACGCTGTTTTTCAGAGTCTCAGGTGACTATCTTTGAGTTGATTTTCATTCTTCCTACTTAGCTGACATTTCTGAGCCTTGATATCAAAGTCCTTAAACTTTTTTTTTTTTTTTTTTTGGAGACTAGGTCTCACTGTGTTGCCCGCGGTAGTCCCGAACCCACGGACTCAAGTGTTCCCCAGCCTCAGCCTCCCAGGTAGCTGGGATTACAGGCACACACCACAGCACTGGCTGCTTTGTTGAGACCAGATCTTGCTATGTTGCCCAGGGTAGTCTCGAATCCGCAAACTCAAGTGATCCCAGACCTCTTGCCTCCCAGTGTTTGGATTACAGATGCGCGCCACCACACCTAGGCCAAAATCCCTAAATATTTTATCTGAATAAGTATACCCCTGAATAAGTTATATAAGTAATATAACCCCAGATGTCCTACCTCTTGATTTTGGATTTTTTAAAAGGGGCTTTTTTGTCCTGTTACAAAATTAGAGGTTTTTTATAAAAAGGAACAGAGTAAAAACAAACAAAACACACATACTTTATCATGTAAAGGAATTGTCTATGTGCCTCAAAATATTTTTCTCTTTTCAGAAAGTCACTCTATAAAACATGATTCTTCCAGGGCTCTTAGATAATGATCAGCTGATATGATAAAGAGTTACACCAACAGAAACAATTCTCCCATGAACCCAGCCAATGGGCTTCTGTCACTCACACTAGATTCTCTATAACAAAGCAGTCCTAATAAGACTATAAGAATATCATTTATAACTGGGTAGAATTTGAGAATAGGAGAAATTTCAGGTTGGGCCTAAGTAAGTTTTCTGGATTTTATTTTATTAAAACTAACAAATTTAGCCAGGCATGGGGACTTGCGCCTGTAATCCCAGCTACCTGGGAGGCTGAGGTTAGGGATCACTTGAGTCCGTGGGTTGGGACTACCCCAGGTAATTTAGTGAGACTAGTCTTTAAAAAACAAACAAACAAAAAACTAACAAATTGTTTTCAAGTGGCAATTAGTTGCTTCTTTCAACAATAACCCAAAAAGATAACCATCTTCTTCTCCTGTGTCATACACGGCTTTTGTTAATTAGGCCTCAGTTTGTATGCTGGTCACATCTGGCAAATCCTAGCCCTTCCCCAAAATAGTAACAACCTGCTCTGGATGGCAGTCAAGCAGAGAATCTATTTTTGGCTTCACTATTTGAAACTCCAAAGGCAGATGCCACTGAACGGAACCTTAAATGGCATAATTAAACTGATCTGATATGAAAGGAGGAAATATAAGTATCTAGGGTGCTCCAAAACACCTGTTTCTTTATTCCAAAGGGAATAATCTTCAGGATTAGCAGGTAAATCTGTCTAATTTCAGTATACATTAACCAAGAGGACATCAGAACCGAAAGAACAGGGGAAGGAGGAGCAGAATGACAGAGCCTTAGCTGCACCCTCTGTAAGTCTCCAATTGTCTCGCTGTTTCTGGTCTTTAGGATCAGTTTCTTTGCTATCTTACCTGTCTCTGAGGGTGCTGGGGCCGAGGTAGGGGTACAGGTTTTCCTTAAGTTTTCCTTTGATGAGATGATCCAGGGTCTCCTGCAGGAAAGGCTGATGCTGGGTATAGACGTTCTCTACTCCCTGGGACAGAAGAAAGTGGTCTGGGGTCATTCAAAGAGGAATTTTAGAAGAATTTCAATTATGGGATCAAAATTTATTTTCATCAACTAGAAATGCTCCAGTCTCATGAAAAAGGCTCTGTCATTTGAAATGAGGCGTTGGGAAGAATTTTTAAAATGGAGCTGCTGAACCCCTTGACAGCTCTTGCCTGACTCCCACTGTTTCATGGACATGATCCAGGCTAGGCAGAGCAAGTGAAAGAATGAATCGTGGCGAAAAGGGGATGGGACACCCTTAGGAAAATGGGAACATTTCTTCGGAAACTTAGGAAGGGCCAGCAGGTCCAAATGAACTTTTGACTATTCAAGAGTACTTTTTTTAAATTTAATTTTTAACTTTTATTTTTGAGACTAGGTCTTGCTAGGTCTCCTCAGGGAACTGTAGGCTCACATTGCCTGGGGTACCACAGACTCGAGTGAGCCCCAGCCTCAGCCTCCCAGGTAGCTGGGATTACAGGTGTGCGCCACCATACCCAGCTACTTTTGAGACTAGTTCTCGCTATGTTTCCCCAGGCGGGTCTCGAATGCGTGGACTCAAGCCATTCCTAGTCTTGGCCTCCCTTCCCAGGCTGGGATTAAAGGTGCATGCCACCGCGCCTGGCCTTCAAGAGTCCTTTATTTTTAAAATCCCACATTTGTTTGCTTATCTGAAATGCCTTTCAAAGGGAAACTACCTGAAAAATCTTAAGTTACAAACCAGTGGAGCAAAATAGTTGAGACTAACAGAGCCATCATTCTGCTCTGGGGAGACAGGCAGCAGACAGCACTATGGAGGCTTGCAAGAGGCCGGCAGTGTCCCACGCCAGCCAGATTCCTGAGGACTGCGTGTCCCCACACAGCCTCGCCACTTCCCACTCGGGGGAGCCGGACGTGTCCTACCTTCAATCCTTTGAGGAACTGTTTGGTAATGGACACGGCGTCCTTGGGGCTGAAGAGGTCGCTCCCTCGGACCCGCTTGCCCCCATACTCCACGACGGCCGACACGAGCTGTGAGAGAGAGGGAACCGCCTCTTACTGCCTGGTGCCCGGCCAGCGCGCCTGTGAGGACGTAGCTCGGTTAGGGAGACAGAGGAGGAGGAGGAGAAGGGATGACACGTTTCTGTGACTAGCAATCGCCTGCCGGCACGTGTCTGAGCAGAGCGGGGGCCTGCTTGGCAGAACGCGTACGTGACTGTGTCACCTTTCGATACTTCTCCGAAACCCCCCTGTTCCTGAGGTCCGTCATCAGGCCCGACAGGCTGTTGCTGCTGTGTCGCTCGTAGTGTAGGGCGTACAGCATCACCAGGCGCGCCGCGTCCAGCTCCGTCACCCTGGGGTTCTGCAGCAGCCGCTTGACGTTCTGGAAAGAGAGGAGGTGACGCTGACCCCTGCCCCTGGGTCATGACCCCCGGAGCGCAGACCTAATTGTCCCTGAGGGGCGGTGGCGTGTCCGAGCCGGTGACGAAGGTCACCAGCCTGGCCGTGTGCGGACGCACAGGTCGTGGGCTTGGACGCTGTTTCCGCCGCAGTAAAGCAACACCCTTTGCCTGAGAGGAGAGTGAAGGAGACAAACCCCACTGTAACGGTTCCGCACAACATGGATAGAAGCGTGGATCGCGTCTCTCCTTTCCTGGGAGGAGAGGCGCCGGGTCTCAGATAGGCAAGGTTACAACTTCCTTGTTGAGACAAAGGACCAAGACTGTTCCCACCACCCCCAGTCAACACATGAGCACGAGTGATGGGTGAAATGGCTGGTCTCTCAGTGCTAGTGGTGACG
Organism: Uropsilus gracilis; assembly: GCA_004024945.1. NCBI lineage: Eukaryota > Metazoa > Chordata > Mammalia > Eulipotyphla > Talpidae > Uropsilus > Uropsilus gracilis. The sequence continues at coordinate 10,602 of PVHY01027490.1, forward strand.
AGTGAGCTGGAGACAGGGCGGGAGTTGTGCACAGAAGGAGTGGGCTTGATCTCCGGGAACCGTGGGCTGTACGGTACGTCTGAGCACCAGGCACATAGCGTAATGTGCAAACGCCGTCCTGACACGCACACCTTTCAGAGGGCAGAGACTATAGCACCAGAGGCTAGACAGCATCACGTTCAGGTTTTCTCACATTAAGGGCCTTCCGCAGAGCGTAGCTAGGCAGCGGAACAAATTAATTCAAATCAAATAACAAGTTCTGACTATACGTAGATGTGCGTAGCTATGTAGATACACATGTATGGAAACCATAAAACAAATTCAAAAAATAAAATAAAAGCTGAAGCATTTTTTTTATAGTCCCAACCTCAATATGTGGGCAAGATTAATCCACATGACTGGATGCAGCTAGGGGCTTATTTTCACGACTGTATATGATCCCAACTGACACAAAAACATACATTTTCAACTCTATCCTAAACACACATAAAGGTGAGAGTATATTTCATTAATGTTTCCTTCTGTGGTGGAATTACACGATCAACTTTCATCATTTAACACTGTCACAAATATTCTCCATGTTATTAAAAACTTCAGATTATAAAAACAAATAGGTTTTTTTTGTTTGTTTGTTTTTGTTTTGAGACCAGGTCTCGCTATGTTGCCCAGGGCAGTCTCGAACCCGTGAACTCAAGTGATCCCAGGCCTCTTGCCTCCCAGCGCTTGGATTACAGGTGTGCACCACCACACCTGGCTACAAATAAGTTCTGAGTTCCCTGTCAGCACAAGGTGCTGTGGTGGTGCAGGGCGAGCCAGCAGCTCAGCTTGCTCCGCCATCGGCCTCTATGACCAGCACCTGGGTGCTGTGCCCCCCCCCCCCGTGATTGTGACGCACTCGGCCCAGTGGGTGTACGCATGCGTGAGTGGGCTCCCCTGGGCCTGTGAGGTGAGGTTAAAAGATTGGTGTGTCCCTCCCAGCCCCAGAGAAGGAGAGCAGGGAAAGAGAGAGCAGGAGATTAGAGTAGTAGAGATGCCAGAGAAGAGGCTAGAGAGTGAAATTCCTGGGGAGCTGAACTCACCTTCTCCCCACCATGATTCTGGCCCCAGCCCTCCCTGCCCGGTGCAATCGCTAGAACCAGTCGAGAACCTAGGCAGATTGGTGAGCCTGATGCCTGCACTACAGTTGGTGTCAGGGATGGGCTGCCTCGCCCCAAGCCGGGTGCTGGAGGGAAACAGAGATGAGGCAGAGACAGTTTCTGTCCTCAGTGAGCCCTCAGCTGAAGGGCGAGAGGGGAGGAAACAAGGGTAGTCTCTTGGACAGCAGCCAGGTTTCTTTAGTTCACGTTAACGCCGGGGGACTGATAACTGCTGGGTGATGTCAGCTCACCACACAAGGCACACTGGTTTCTACGGCATTTTCCGAGCATGTTGCTATTTAGAAGTGGTGAGGGGCAAGTTTCTTCTTGAACGAGGAAGAGAGGAAAAAGGAACGAAAATCCTGCAGAAGTGTTTTCTGCAAGAAGTAGCTGGTTTTTTAGCTTTCAGAACAGCTGTACTTCTCACTCATGCTGAGCTATTTGGGGGAAAGGCATGTGCAGATGAAAAGGCTGCGAAGATATTTCTGTGTGAAGAACCAAAACAAAATAACAGCCAACAGGACATCCCCTGTCCACAGTTTTCAATTCTGACAAAACTGTCTCATAAGAAGCCAATGTTTGCAAGACAGATAAAAACATGAGCCCCAAAGACGGAGCTTATGTCTCCGTGTGAATGTCAAGTCAAGATTTAACAGTGCTAGGATTTTTATTAGAACTGTTATCTTTGTCGGGTGTGGTGGCGTGTGCCTGTAATCCCAGCGCTGGGAGGCAAGAGGTCAGGGATCGCTTGAGTCCACGGGTTTGAGACTACCCTGGGCAACATAGTGAGACCTGGTCTCAGCAACCGGGAGTGGTGGTGGGCGCCTGTAATCCCAGCTACCTGGGAGGCTGAGGCTGGGGATCACTTGAGTTCGAGGGATTAGGACTACCTCAGGCAATACAGTGAGACCTAGTCTCAAAAAAAAAAAGAACTGTTATTTTTATTAGGGCACTGCCTACAAAGTTATGTAGATTCTTCTTTTCTTTCTCTACATACTTTAAGTGATCGTTGGACCCTATCTTACCTTAATCCTTACGTGCTGCATCCGTTGGCACATGTGTTCCTGACTGACACATAGATGTAAACATGTGCCAAAAACAACAACAAAACCCCTGAAAATCAGGACACACGATCGAGAACAGAGCCTCTGGTTGCCGAGGAGCCACGAGGGACATCATAAAGGAGACGTGTGCCAAAGACCCTGAGGGACCAGTCTGTGCGGGACTTGGAGCCTCGGAGGGCTGCGGGTACCCAGACAACTGGCATCTGACACCGTGCAGGGCTTTGTCAATGACAAGATGGTTTCACGCATGGTCTCTTTTCAGGACTTCAAAAAAACCAGGTCAGATGTCCAAAAACGCTTCTATTCCCACTACACAGGGACGGTGATCAAAGAGGGAGCCTCGGAAGAGAGCTCGAGCAGGATTCCCCCCGCGGCTTCTCTGGGTTAACATTCACCACTATGGTCCTGCAAGGATGAAACGCGAAGACACGTCGCTTCTCAAGCTTTGCACTGCGCGGTCACTTCCGTGGTAATTTTCTGCAGAGCAGACACTGGCTAGAGCTCACTGAGAGCTCTGCTCAAATGTCCCACTAGTTGCTACTCTAACATGAGAGCTGTCGGGGCACAGATGACTGTCAGGTAAATACATAGGATTTCTTATGTATTGCCAGCGGCCCAGCATCGCTCTGTGTCATTTTTTTTTTTATATATATAAACAATTTTATTTTGTTCTTTGGGTTACAACCTCGCTGTTATATAATTTTCCCCCTTCCTCCTCCCTCCGGTGCTCCCTCCATTCTCTCACACCCCACTCTTTGTTATTTATTAGCTGTGCTGAGTCCATTAGTCTCTTTCCTATGTTAGTGTGTTTTCTCTGGGTGAGGGACTGCGTTGTTGGGTCCAGGCGCACCTTGCTGTTAGATTTTCAGTCTTAAGTTTGCGTTGGGTGGCCAGGTTATATTTGTTTGTGATCTGTCCATGTTTTCTTGCTGCAGGCCGTCCTCTCCAATCCAATCCCATCTCCATTGCTTTGCTGCTTTTCCTTATGGCTCTGGTGTCGGGCTTTGGGGGTCTTGCCTCCTGCCAGTGTTGGTCAAGAAATTTCTCTGAGTTCAGGCTTTGAGACTAGGTCTTGCTATATTTGCACGTGGAACCGCAGGCTCTCGTTGCCCAGGGTACTACAGACTCAGGCAATTCCCAGCCTCAGCTTCCCAGGTAGCTGGGATTACAGGCGCGCGGCACCACGCCCAGCTATTCTGTGTCATTTTCTTAGAAGCACAGCGCTCCGTATCCTGGCCTGCACTCACTCTCTTTTTACCTTAAACCTACTCAGTTTCTGGCTCACTGTCTGTGTATTTTTAAGCAAATCTGAGCTATTCCAGCACCAGTGACCCATGAAACTGACATGGGGACTGTCACAGGAATTTGGGCCAAACAGCTTGTCCCCTGGCTCTGCGCTCCCTTCCTACCGCCCTTCATCGGATTGTTGACTCAGTTTCCCCGCTAAATAAAGCCACTTCTACTCCTTGAAATCCGGTCCTGACATGTACCGTTCCTGGCATAACTCTCCGCCGACCCTGGATGGGGTCGAGATGTGACTCGAGATCACTTTAGGAGACTGTTTTGATTACTTTGAGCCCCCAGGACCAACTCATGGTTCGGGTCAGTGTTCGGGAAAGATCTATATCTATTTCTTCATGAAGAGAAATCTGTGCCTGTCAGCTGCGTTCTTCCTCCTTGCAGAAGCAGGGGTTCTGAGTCTTCTGGGATCACCCGCTGTTCTTTGACCGAACTATTTCCTCCATGGTGACGTGACTCAACTTGACTGCAGCAGCTGCATTACACAGACATTAGGTTGAGATTTCTGGGAATCGGAAGGGGGGTAAGAATCGGAGAGGCTTCACTTGCATAGCAGGTTGGTGCTTTCTGGTAGTATTTACATGTTGGAAAATGTCTAAATTACATAAAGTACCTTTCCGTTTCTTTTTCCTTATTAAATTGTCCTCGAGATAAAAGCATACGGTCCCGTAATCACAATGAATGATGACTGAGCAAAATAGATACTGTCCACGGAAGGAGGACTCAAACATGTTTCACTGAATTCAATTTTTGGAAGTTGAGTTTCAAGAAGGAGTTAAAGCTCACTCAAGGACATCAGTGAAAAACAACTCTTCTCTGATAGCGAGAGATTCCTCGCATTTTTTTTTTTAAGAAACTAGGTTTTGCTATGTTGCTGAGGGATGTCTCGAACCCGCGGACTCAAGTGATTCCTAGCCTCAACCTGCCAGGTAGCTGGGATTACAGGCATGCGCCACCACACATGGCTGATTCTCACATTGTTTTGGGTGACCTTTCTACTTTTTATTTTCTCCCACCAAAACTATGACAAAACAGCATAAGAAGATAAAACTTTGTAATGACGTGTATATTTTATGCCATTGTAAGCTACATATGAATCCCTGCTCTCCACTGTCTCACTAACACAGTAAAATAGTCAATGAACAGCATTATAAGCTAACGGATTAGGACAGCAAGATGGAATAGGCAGGAGACTTCAATATGCTGATAGGATAAAAATAAATTTAATCTAACAGTGTGCGAGAATAGCGTGGAACTATAAAAGCTTGTCTCTAGGAAAAAATGATAGAAAGCAGGCAGGGCCTAGTCCTACTGGATGGCAAACACATCTCAGTCAGCGTTATTTTTCCTAAACGGCTGATTAACAGAAAACTGAGCTTCGCCACAGGTCTACGGCTGGCCATCAGTTTCTGAACCCCTGTCTATGCCATGGCTTAGGGAGCAAAGGATCGCTGTCACTCTTCATTCAGGAAAGCAAAAGTGCTTGTTCGGTGTGTCCTAGATAATTTTCTTAAGATTTTAACGAGAGAGCTGGGTGCAGTGGCGAGCACCTTTATTCCTAGCCTCGGGAGGCTGAGACTAGGAATCGCCTGAGTCTGTGGGTTTGAGACTACCACGGCCAATGTAGCGAGACCTAATCTCAAAAAATAGCTGGTATGGTGGCATGTGCCTATAATCCCAGCTACCCACCCAGGAGGCTGAGGCTAGGGATCACCTGAGTCCACGGGTTCAGGATTACCCCAGGCAACATAGTGAGTCCTAGTCTCTTGGAAAAAAAAAAGGTTAACAAGAAGAAAGAAACCACTCTGAGATTAGGGAAGGATCAAAGGTCATGAGTGGCGGGGGGTGGGGGGAGAAACAGGTCCTGGGTGCCACAAAGGGAACATGCATGCCCCAGTCATACGGACGATAGGGGCGGTTTGTGCTGAGTGCTGTTAGTACAGGCACCAGGAGTGCGCTCTGAGGTAAGTACTTAACACCCCCTTCCCCCCACATGCTCTATAGACCAAAACATTAAGACTTAGAATGGGCCGGGCACGGTGGCTCATGCCTGTAAGCTTCAGCCTATGAAGTGGCC
>PVHY01027491.1:0-16116 GCA_004024945.1 Uropsilus gracilis
AACTGCCACTACAGGCGCAAGGGATTCCCCTGCCGGCCTGCTTCGGGCGAGTGTGACCTCCCAGAGTACTGCAACGGCACCTCCGAAGCGTGCCCCGCCAACAGCTATAAGCAAGACGGCACCATGTGCGAACTGGTTCACTTCTGTGTTGGGGGTCGGTGCAGGAACCCTGATAATCAGTGCATGGACATCTACGGGCACTCTGCAAGGTCTGCCCCGGATGAGTGTTACGCCACCATGAACAGCCAAGGGAACCGGTTTGGGAACTGTGGCCTGCCCTCGGCCGCTGACCGGTCCTACGTGAAGTGTAGCGGTGACAGCGTACTTTGTGGGAAACTCATCTGCACTGGGATTAGAGAGCTACCGCCACTGAAAGCCCAGTACACAGCGATCCAGGTTCCTCACGAAGACGATTTCTGCTGGAGCATGGACGCCTACAGCACCACCGACATCCCCGACGACGGAGACGTGCGCAGTGGCACTTACTGCGCTCCAAACAAAGTGTGCGTGAACTTCACCTGCAGCGAACACACCGTGCTCAACTACGACTGTGACCCGGAGCTGATGTGTAATGGCAACGGGATCTGCAACAACCTGAAGCACTGTCACTGTGACTATGGCTACGACCCCCCTGACTGCAAACAGCCGGGCCATGGGGGTAGTGTGGATAGTGGTCCTCCTGGTGCATCAACTAATGGAAGTGAGGGTGTAGTCAAGGATACCATTCATTTTAAGAACAACCAAACTGAAGAATACCTTCGCCTTGCAATTTACATCGTCCCAACATGTCTTTTTGTATTAGTGTGCCTTCTATGTGTTTTCATATGCATCAAGACTGGATTTGAATCAAGTGAAAGCACAGAAATTCCCTCAGAGCTAAGCCCTGAATCAGTCTCTAAAGAACCACAACAGGAATCAGAAGGGAAAGACAAAGAAGAGGTATCAGATGAGGCGCACCCACCAGCAGTGGTAGCCGAACCAGGAGAGGCTCTCCCAGCAGCAGAGGCCCCACCTTTAACAGAAGCTCCACCACCACCTGAGCCACCACCACCTGAGGCACCACCACCTCAGGCACCACCACTGGAAGCACTGCCAGCGGAGGCACCGCCACCGGAAGCACTACCACCTGAGGCACTGCCACCTGAGGCACCGCCACCGGAAGCCTCTTAGAGCCGCTGCGCTCCAGGCGGCAGCAGGTGAAGTGCAGCACTAAGCAAAGGAGAAGATGGTGGAGGAAGGTCCAAACATATGAAATACCTCAGACACTGATGGGAATGAGAGACACAGAGAAAGGTGAAGTGGAAATTGATGGCTCCAGTTGTTCTGACTGGACTATGCAGTCTACAGGAGCATGAAGTTGGAAGGAGTGATCCCCTTTGCTTTCAACATCCATTTTAGTAATAGGATATATTTTCACATATGAAACCCTATATAAAATATCCTATAATTTTGCCTACTTCATTTATGAAAATTTTACTTCAGCTCTTCTGGATCACTGCTGTCTGTGTCTTACTTTATTTGACCAGTGTTTGATGTGAAAGTACTCTCGAGAGGACACCAAATTCCATCCACATTATTTCTACTGCATTACAGGTACCAGTATTTTTATCACAGGGCCTTCATCCCAGCTACAATCTGCTACTTAAGGGCCGCTATCTATTGAGTACTCTAATCTGCATTGGCAGTTTCTATTTATGACAGAGGTAATGAAACAGCTAAAAAGCTATTTTCAGATACAGCCTACTACAAAGGACTTCTTTACTCTGCAGCTCTTTGTAAAGGGCCACACCTGACCAAGGTGGTCAGGTCACCTTGGGTACAGGCACATGGGTAAGTGGCAGGCAACCCAGGCAAGAGACTGCCTTACATAATACTAAATTTAGTTTTGAGGATTTGTTTTTCCTTTAGATTTAAAATTTTTCTAAATGAAGTTGCTCTTTTACCTACTGACAATTCATAGGGAGTAGAGGTAATTACACTTTGGATGTGGTAGCATTTCTCTGTGAAGACAGTCCAAAGCCCACACAACAATAATGTTGCTGATTCTGTGCCAGGCTAATGTTGCTGACTACAAATTTTCTATATGCCTTGTTTTAATTTCACCTTCCCATCTGCCTCAGGAGTCCTCTCTCTCTCTTATGACAGAAACAAGACACTAAAGAGTTTTGCTGCAGGGCTGGTAAGGGCTGGCACCAGCATCCCACCCCCGGTGAGAGTGAGGTTACATTCTTTGCTGCCTCATGAGGCCCTTCCTTCCACACAAAAAGTGACAGGGGAGACAATGTTTGCTCCCCTGTCCAGAACTGGGCTCTCATGAAACAAAGCCTCATGAAAGGATGCTGATGTGGATCACGAATCGACCGCACGCTGTGGGCATCATCCCTCAAAGTGCCTCCTGATGCCATCCTAATGTCCTGATATGGCAGGTTTGTATCTTACCCTATGTGGGGGCGCAGTCCATTGCAGGCGCTCAGTACAAGCTGGCGAAGGGAAGGATTTGATCAGAGCCGATGGATGTTGGAAGCTGGAGGGCAACCTCTTTGGATGCTGTTTGCTAGTTCCTAGGCATGGCACAAGCGAACCCAGTGGGGTACAGTGTCACTACAGGTTGCGTGTTCCTAGTCTCAGGGAAATTCCCGAGCATCAGTTCCCAGATCCATTTACCTATCCTTCTCCAAGGCGATGGCAGTGAAAGCTTTAAAAACTTATCAGATATGAAAGAGAAATCATGATTTAAGTAGGGAGTAATTCTGCTCAGCATTTTTTGTGGTGTTCTTAAAGACAAACGGTGGGTAGATAACTGGCAATAGGACAATAAAACCTATTCAGGATTTCACGATACGTAACAAATATTACAAGAATTAAGCAGTAGTAAATGCTGTATAAACTTTCTTTCCTTTTTTTATCTGTTATATATATGTTTCACATCTTTGTATTCCCTGGGGATCGCCCACCACCTTCCCTTCCTGACCACTCCTTCCCATACTTTCCTCCCTGCGCCCCCGCCAGTTGTGTTCTTTAGTTTGGTGGTCAGCTTGTTTGGACTTTTCCTCCTGGCCTTTTGCTTGTTTTTCCTATGTTCCATATATTAGTGAAACCATTTGTTTTCTGTCTTTTTCTTTCTGAATTGTTTCTGCTAATATCATTTCTTCTAGGGACATCCATGTTATCATAAATTTGTCAAATTTGTCATTTTTAACTGACAAATAATATTCCATTGTGTATATGTACCACATCTTTTTCATTCATCTGTCTTGGGACATTTGGGTTGTTTCCATGTCCTCGCAATTATAAACAGTGCTGCAATAAACATCTAAGCACAGGTGTCCCTTTGTGTAAGTACTGAAATCTCCTTTGGGTAGATTCCCAGAAGAGCGATTGCTGGGTCAAATGGTAGTTCCATTTTCATTAGTTTGAGGGTCCTTCACACAGCTTTCCATAGTGGCTGGATCAGTTTACATTCCCACCAGCAGTGTAAGAGTGTTCCTTTCTCTCCACATCCATGCCAGCACTTGTTACCTGTTTTTTTTTTTGTTTGTTTTTGATGTGGGCCATTCTTGCTGGTGTAAGGTGGTATCACATTATGGTTTTGATTTGCACTTCCCTGATGACTAATGATGTTGAGCATTTTTTCATGTGCCTGTTGGCCATCTGTATTTCTTCTTTGGAGAAATGTCAGACTTACTTTCTATTTTCTGCTGCTTTCCTAATTTAATAATTGACCCTCAGGTTTACATGACCAAATTTGAATTTAATATTTTGAATGAACTTTTGGTGAAAAAGTGATAGAACACTGAACATATTTATAAGTTGTCAGGTGAATCTTAAAGTGGGTGGCTATCCCAAACTGAAAAGCAGCTCTGTGATAAGTTTACCATGGACAGGAGAGAAAAGGTAGGGTAACTGGGATCTGCCAAATCCAGGTCCAGGGGTCAGTATTCAGCCTTTGTGAAACTGCGTATACATAGTACACTGTTTTGCCTGGCTCCTCTCCCTATTATGTTTGGGGAATCGGAGGAATGTTTATGTGGTGCTCCAATTCACTACCCAGTCTGATGTTGCCCCTGTAACTTCTGATAGTGATTGCTGCCGATACCTGTCTCCTTTGGTGGTTCTTTTCTTTGCTCTGCCCCTTCAAGCCAGTGGAGACCCATGCCCTTCCCTTAGTTACCAGAGCACAGTCAACCAGGCTCTAGAATTTATCCAGACATGTTGAGAAAAAATGGAAATTATAATTTAATTTGGATGGTGCCAATGTTAACATTCTTGGAGTCTAGAGCTCTCTCGACCCAGAGAGCTGGATTGGCTCTTTCTTTGGCCCCAACCTGACAATCTTGTCCTGTCTGTGAGGGAATGTCTTCAAGATTTTTAGTCAAACTCCAGTCTTTCTGGAAGCTCAGCTCAAGGAGATTTTTATCTTAAAAATAGGTGGGTGATACTACCAAACCTCACAGGGTCATAATTCTGCATTATGTAAAGTTTACATTAGTTTGCAGAATTTTTTGAGAACTGCTAAACTTTTTAAAAAGTCTTGTGTTTACAAACCATTTCAGAATAGAATTTTGCTGCTTCCTTTGGGCAAAGGTGCTCACGGAAATATTTTTCAAAAACCAATAATAGATATGTTTGCAAAATGTTGACTCTTAAAAATTAATGCCTCCCTCCCACCTTTTGTACATTAAACTTGAACAATATTTGAACTAGGGGAAGTATGGCGGAAAGAAATTCAATGCCACTTCTGTTATGTAATAAAATCACACAAGTCTTACATAAGGAGGTCATGCCACAGTGACACTTGGGAGGATACTGATAGTATTGGACCAGTTTGTGAATGAAAAAGCCATGGTGACTCTTCGCACAGAATGTACTTTTTAAAAAGAAAACAAGAGGTGGTTCATGACAGTCCATGGTCAAGGCTTGGGACTGCTGTCATCTGCTGCGTCACTGCTGTCATCTGTCTGCCCAGAATGACAGCCTTCTTGGATTCCCTGACACTGACTTTGTTGCTCCAGCCTGGTGGTCAGGCCCATTTTCTGTAGTAGAATGTTTATACCTGATGTGGTATTAAAGGAGGGACAGCTGGGTCTTCCTGTTCTCTGCCAACTTTTGGCTCCTATGACTTTTGAAAACAAGCCTTCCCTCACATCAGTATGTTAAAAGAAAGGACCTCTGTCCTCATTACATACCATGACCACTTCCCACCCTGAAGTTTTATACTGAAAGTCCTTCACCAGTTAGCTCAACTGTCACATAGTTAGCTCTGGTGAGGTTCTTGAAAACCCTCCATGATAGCTTTCTCTGCTTTTTTGACTGAAACACAGATTCTTTTTGAGGGTACTCATGGAAAGATCTACAGGGGAGTCAATCTGAAACAGATCATCAAGTGGTTGTTTTCTATAGAACAGGGAAGTGATATTCATACACACTTGTTGAGTGACATTTCCAATTGGCACATTGAGAGCAAGCAGAGTGTTGACCCCTGGAACATGTTCTCAGCATCATCTGGAATTTTGGAAGTACTCATGCATTCATAGGAAAATGGATAGAAAATCTTGCGACAGACAAGAAGAACAGAGTCTGAAATCATAACATTTCTTTCATGGTGTGTTTTCAGTCACCTGCTAATTGTGAGCTGAGTGTTACTGCGGACAATTTTGTGTGAAAGATCTAAATAGTAAGTCATAGGATCAGTGCCAGGGAACTGACCCCTTACCCAAATCAATCCTTTGTTTCCATGGGCCAAATCATTATAGAAACACAGAAATGCAAATTGCTATGCTAACTAAAGCAAAGGTTATTTATTAACTGTTTGCTTTGTAGAAGTAAGAATGGATTCCAACTTTAAGCTAACAGATGCACCATGATTTAAAGAAAGCTCACAGACAGAAATCTCTTTGTAGGAAAGCAAACTGTTTCAACAAGATGACAACCATACATAAAAAACTACTGAGAATCTACATGAAGAATTTATGCTTCATATAATATTGCACCTAAAAGAACATGTTTTCATCATAATTTTTTCCAAACAGATACAATTTTAAGTTGTCTTTGTTGTCATGGTAACACTTTATAACCAATGTAAATATCTTTTAGTAAATATTTTGAAGAAAATGTTTTATGTAACTTTTGAACTCAAGCAAAAGAGGAAACAGGAGAACACCTGTGTTCAGCACTGTTAGCATTCTTTTGTTCTCCTTGGATGCTAAGAGCATGAGAGCTCTGTAAGCTCTGAGTGTTTTGTTTGTTCTTTTCTTGTTCCAAACAAAAATTTCTGAAAGAGAGTCACCTTTTCTGAAACAGCACCTGTCCTTCTAAATGAGAGGGCTTTCATGCTCCTTGGCCCTATGACTGAGGTGTTACTTTCTGGCTGGTCAATCTCAGACATGCAACTTCACTTCTCACACCTGAGTTTCCTCCCAGTAATCTGACCACACAAAGGATGCCTCTCGCAGAGTGGCTGAGAGACTAAGTTAGGTGATCTGCGTGTCAGGTACAGTGCCTGGCACACAGCAGCTGCTCAAATAAGTGCTGAAGAGATCCAAGTTAATGTGACAATGGATGTGTGACAGTATTACTAACCATACATTGCTTATCAGTGGTAAGATTTATCCAGTATCAGGTCATGATACTGAATTTTCTTACATGTGGACTTCACAAGGTCATTTATAAATTTCTTCTACTTCTGGTAAACTGTAAATCTTGGGGCTGAGGAGCAAGATTTGGTTAATGTGGCAATCACTGTCTTGGGCACAGTTATGGGTAAGAGTGGTAGTCCTTATTTTTTCCCTCAGAGCCCTACTCCAGACCATGGTGGCACTAAAGTGAACCTGCCTATTGGATCCTAAACTATGGGTTCTGATCTACGGTCACACCACCCTGGAGGTGCTCGATCTCATCTGTCTAAACCAAGGATTCTGGTTTTCCTTCTCCCTGCTCCAACCATGTGCAAATGGCTCAGGAGAGGCCAACTCACACATCTCTGGACTTACTGCCCAAGCTTGGTGTTTTTTTGTAAAGAAGTCTGATTTTACTAATGGACAGAGATATATTGTTTCTCCTCATTCATTCATCTCACCACCATTGAGCCTTTGCCTGTTAACTCTTCCAGTGCTACCGAAATGCTAGTAAGTCAAAATCACTGACTCCATGAAAATTAAACAAATCACAAACTCAACAAATAAATACATAGCTATTTAACAAATAAATAGAAAACTAACCTGATACATATGATGTATGAATGGGGCAAAACGAAGCAACAGAAAGCAGAAACAGTCATGCTAGGGTGGAGTGCTATTTTCAGCTAGTAGTTATAGAAGTCTTATCTGATCAGGTGGTCTCTTAGGGAAGACAAGCAGAAAGTCAAGGAAGATGTTCTGCCAGTACTGGGGGATAAACAAACAAGGGGAAAGGAGCTCTGAAGAAGTGGTCCCAAGATGACAGCAATCTTGGCATGTGTGAGGAAGACCAAGGTCAACATATCTGGACAGTAAACATCACAGAGAGCGATGGTTGAGGACAGTGAGTGGAGAGTCACATGATGACTTGGTAGAATTGGCAAGGAATATGAAGGAATATGTTTTTATTTTAGTGAAGATGGGAAGCGTGGAAGTTTTAGCAAAGGAGTAACGATCTCAGAAATACTAAGGATCACTCCAACTTCTATGTAAGTGAGGACTAGGCAGGGGCAGGGCCATGAATAATGGACAATGGCAGAATGAGAATACCCATATAGTCACTTGTGACTTGTCACACACGTGATGTTGGAAGGTTTTAGGAAGCTGGTTGTGGTGGTAGTGGTAAGGAAAGGTTGGAGTCTGGGTGTATTATTAGGGAGAGCTGAAAGGATTTTCGGCTAGAACAGATATACAGTGTGAAAGGCAGCAAAGAAGGATAATTCCAGTTGCATATATCTGAGCATTGGCAAGACAGAGCTGCCATTTACTGAGATGGGGATATTGCTAACTGATCTGACAACAGATAGTCATTGGTGTCCTGCAGTGGAACAGTTCAGATGGATGAATGGGGAAAAAAGCTTGTTCCAATGGAGTCAAAATATGAAGGATGTGAAACACTAATTCAAAGGGAAATGTGAACTATCGTGGTCACTGCAGCATTATTTACAATAGCTAAAATATGCATACTAAATACCCCAAAACTGATAAGTAGATCAAAATGTGGTGTATATACAAAATGGAATCCTACTCAGTGCTCAAAAAAGATAGATGCATGCCATCTGCCACAACACAGATGGAGCTAGAAGGGATGATGCTAAGTGAAACAAGTCAGAAAGAGAAAGACAAATGTAATTATCATTTATGGTGGATTTATAGGTAGAAATTCGATATGGGTCAGAAGAAGCCAACTCAAAGCTAGCCCGTTAGAGAAGAACATAAAACTGAGACATTCAGAGAAGAAGGGGGAGGAGGAGGGGCGAGAACAATCGACTACGATGGTGGACTGTGGATGCGTGGTGGGAGTACTATGGTAACAGCACTGAAGAGCGGGGATCTTGTATTTCCAAAATACAAACAATGATGTAAATTAGGTCCACAGCAGTGGCTTCAGGGAGACATGCACACAGGTGGGAGGACAACAAACCTGTGGGCTCAGGCCTTGCGGGTCCCCACAACCCCTGTGTCCTCAGGACGCAGGTGAGCACAGCTGACTGCAGCAGCTTTAGTCACAGGCACAGACCCTCTCTCAGACCCTCAGGGATACAAGAGAGCAGCACCCATTGCAGCAACCAACAGGAAGCCACGTGCTCAACCACAGCAGCTCAAGCACAGGTGATTTCTTCCTGTCCTGGTAAGAATTTCCAGTGAGCGCCATAGTGGCCCAATGCATAGAGCAAACCTGAAGGCAAACTATGGCAAGAAAGAAAAATGCAACTGTTCAAACAAGCCCTCCTAGAAACAATATACCACCAAAACAAAGTCAACCTCCAGAACCCAACAACAACACAGAAGAATTTGTCAGATAAAGAATTCAGAATTGCCACAGTAAAAATGCAGAAAAAGAGTTACAGGCGCGCGCCACCACGCCCAGCTATTTTTTTGGAACTAGGTCTCGCTACGGGCCCCACGTGGGACTCGAACCGAGATCCCTAGCCCCAGCCGCTTCATAGGCTTAAGCTTACAAGCACGAGCCATCGTGCCCAGCTAGGAAGCAGAGGCTGGGCATTGCTTGAGTCCGTGGTACTCCGGGCAACGTGAGCCTGCGGTTCCACAGGCAAAAATAGCGAGACCTAGTCTCAAAAAAAAAAAAAAAAAAAAAAAAAAAAAAAAAAAAAAAAAAAAAAAAAAAAAAAAAAAAAAAAAAAAAAAAAAGCAAAAAAAGAGAAACAAGAAGAAAACATTGTATGAGAAACATAATCAATGAGCAGAAGAATGGACTGAATCTTTAAAAAAAGGAGCCAGAGGAACACAGGACATGAAAAGATCAACAGAGGAGCTAAAAAAATAATGGGAAACAGGACGACCGGCGTGGAGTGCTGCGCAGGCGGGGTCGCCCCACCTCACACTGGCTCCGTCTGCCTCTGGAGAGTAGGTGGGAAGGAGCCACGGGATTCCGTCCGGAGGGGCTGCCCCGCTAGCATTGCGTGGGCCTGTTTCGGCCCACACCTGCGGCGGCCACCACCGCGCCCGTGGCGCGACCAGCTTTCATCTCCCTGCGTGGTGGGGATGGGGCGTGGCCGGGGTTTGCTTCTGGGGCTCACCTGGGACAGCTGGTGCGCAGGCACCACACCCCTGAGGGCTGCCAAGAAGCAGGGTGCAATGTGTGTGGGGGGGAGTGGGTGGTTCACCACAGTCCCCTCTCATTTAGCCTCCAAGGAGCCCACAACAGCAATAAGTACATCCAGACAAACTTCGACCACAGAAACGGAAGAGGAGAGGAACAGTAAGAAAGACTCTAAAAACACACGCCTCTGAGGCAGGAGTCAAAAAGAGCAAGGCAAGTTCACAGAGCACTGAACTGTGAGAACAAACATGAGAGAGCTACGCCTACTACTCATTGGGGAGCTGTGACCAAAAACCTGGCACAGAGACGCTGTCAATAAGGAACAGCACACCCCATTTGCCCAAGGGAAGACGCTTACAGAAAGGCAGTGGCCCAACAGCAAAGTTCCTAAAAAGGAGACTAGGTGACCTACCATCAGCCGATGGCTGTCTCCATGGAGGAGCAGCTCTACTAAAACATAAGACTGGGAGGCAGGTCCCCAAAGCCAAAGACCTGAAACATAATGGGTTGGAGCAGCAAAATGAGGCAGAAAACAGACAGAGAAGCCACCAAGAAACAAGAAGCATGGATACAAGCCAAAGGTGCTCAGATTGGCCAATGAAGACCGAAAAAAAAAAAAAAAAAGACTAAAGGACTAAACATAGACAAACAACAAAAAGAAAGGAAGCAAAGAGACAAGAGGGAGCATGGTGCGGTGGGGTAATCCCGTGAGGATCAACAATTATGCAATCATGTATTGTACAAAATCCAAAAATAAAAATAAAAAATAAAAATTATAAATATTTTTAAAAATACTGGGAAAAACTATGAAAATAGACTAGATGAGATGGAAGGAGTCAGCACTCTTGGAGATACCTAAAATACATAAATCTTGGAGATACATAAAAAAGAACCGAAAGAGAAAAAGGAAGAGAGCTACAAAGGAAAAAAGAATGAGATTTATCAGACACCATGGGAAGGAAAGGAATGAGTCAGTGGAACCCCAGAAGATCAGTGAGTCATGGGAACTGAAAATCTATTTAAGGAAATAATTGAAGAGAACTCCCCAAATCTGAAGAAATGAAAACAGACCTACAGGAAGTTAGAAGAAGAAAAAATATCATAATGAAAGGGAACCCACACCAATACACATAATAGAAAAGCTATCAAGAGTCCAAGGGAAAGAAAACATAATGAAACTGACTAGAGGAAAGAAATTACCTACAAAGGAAAACAAATCTGGCTGACATCAGATTTCTAAGGAAACACTATAGGCTAGGAGAGATGGAGCAACTTATACAAAGAAAAACTACAAGACAAAAAAATGCCAGCCAGGAATACTTTACCCTGCAAAGATATCCTTCCTTTATCAAAGAAAAGGAAGGACTTTCTCAGACAAATAAAGCCTTCAGAAATTTGCCACCATGAAACTCCCACTCCAAGAAATTTTATAAGAAGCTTTAAGCACTAAACCAACAGAAGAATGAACAGGAAGGAACCTGCCCACAACATGGAGGAAGAGTGATCAACTCCTTTCCTAAATGCAACTGAAATAAGGACTGATAGATAATGAGCTCTTTGCTAAAACCAGAAACTTCAAACCAGCTCTAAGATACTGGCACTTCTCCAGGACAACTGAGAATAAGGAAAAGAAAAAAAGGAAGCGCCCATTCACCCCGGACCCCCGCCCAGTGGGTTGGGCAGCACAGCCCACCAAGCCAGGAGGCGTCTTCCAGCAAGGACTGAGTTCCAGCCCGAAGTCCCCAACACTCCACCCCACATTGGAACAAGGTGAACAGCAAAGTCCGCAGCGAGAGGCAAGTTCCATGAGTGGACAGCACGTCACTTACCCTTTTTTTTCTTCTTTAAAAGAAGAAAGTAAACACCCAGGGCCTGCCCTTGGCAGCAGCCATTGCCTCAGGTAGGAAGGGCATCGGACAGAAGTACACAGGCCCTGCTGCCTGTGACCTCCTGTGACCCCAGGCGCCAGCAGCAATGACTGGCTGGCCACACCCAGGTGAAAACAGGACAAAGCAAATGCACAAGCAGACCATGCCACAGTGTGCTGACTGGCTTGTTGCACTGCACAGCAGAAGATATCAATCAGCCAAAAGGTCTCTCCAGTGGGTCACAACATAGAGGGACCTAACAACTAAACACAAGCACCTCCCAGCAGATCAGGCCCCACACTATGCCTAGCAGTGCAGCACCACACAAAGGAACCCAAGAAAACCCCAGGCTAAGGCCTGAGATCCTTAGGCCGGGGCTCTTGCGGCAAACCACTACTCGCATCAGCATCTGCCAGTGTAGAAGTGTGGTCAGGTGGGAGAGATGGGAATCCCACACACCCTAGTCCCTCTCATCACAGCATTCCCCAACATACTGTAGGTGTGCTTGGAAGCCTCAACTATTGGCATTAGCCAATGGGCAGACATCTGTATAGGTTTAGCAGCCCAAAACAACCAGGTAAGAGAGAATGAAAGTCCTGTCTGCTATCAGCAGAGGCCCAGTCAACAGGAGCCAAGGGAGGAGCTGCAGGGACCCATACATCCACCTCTGCCTACCAGTCACTACAGCCCAGGCACGAGGCAGATACATCCACAGCCCAGCAAGACTGCCAAAAAAATCGTACCCACCAGGATCAGTGTACAGGGACACCATGGGCAGAACAAAGCCAGAAGCAAACTACGGGAAGAAGGAAAATCACAAATGATCAAAACAACCTACCTGGGAACAATGAACCACAGAAAGTCAGTCAGTCCACAAACATAAACAGCATGAACACAGAAGGATATCTTGGCCTGACAGAAAAAGAATTTAGAACTATAACGAAAAAGACTGAAAGATTTAAGAGAAAAGGCAGAGAAGGAAAAGAATGACATGAAAAATATAATCTATGAAGTGAGGAATGAAAATGAATCTTTAAAAAGAGATCACTGGAGGAATGAAAGAACTATGGGAAAAGGCATGAAGAAAAAATAGAAGGAATGGAAGAAGAAATCGATTCAAAGGAAAGATAAGAAGAGACACTCTGAGAACTATCAGACAGTATGAGGAAAGTAAATGTAAGAATCAAAGGAATCTCAGAAGGGGAGGAGAGAGACAAAGGAACTAAGAAAACATTAATCAGCAGCAACAAGGATGGCGCTAGAAGAGATGATGAGAGTCAAAATTAGAAAAAACATAACGACCGATGGTCTCACTTATATGTGGAATATAGATAAATCAAAGAGAAGGACAAGAAACAGTCAAAACTAACAAGCTGACAATAGAAATGAAACATATAGCAAAGAACAGGGAGGGAGGAACACAAGGGAATATGATGATGGGTCCTGAGTAATACAGTGGTAGAACTATGGGGACTACAACAATGTAAGGAAAAAAAATTTTTTTTTGAGACTAGGTTTCACTATTTTTGCCCGTGGAACTGCAGGCTCATGTTGCCTGGGGTACCTCAGCTTCCCAGGTAGCTGGGATTATAGGCACGCACCACCACATCCAGCTAGTTTTTTGGAACTGGTCTCACTATGTTGCCTGGGCTGGACTCAAACCGCAATCCCATCCTAGCTGCACTTCCACAGGCTGGTGCTTACAGGCATGTGCCACCGTGCCCAGCAGAAAAATTGTTTTAAATAAATGAAAAGAAAAAAGGAAACCCAAATTGTCTCTGTGACTAAGAAGTCATGAGATCTTATATAAATCACAGCATATGGAAAAAGAGAAAATAAAAATTAGATAATTGTTAAAAAATAAAAAACAATAACAACAAAGCAGTGTAAACTGATGTTATCCAATATACACATACACATATATGTAACGTCAAAAAATATTTGTGAAGGTATTCAACGTCGTTAGCATTCGGAGAAATGATAATTACATAGCCACAAAGAAATATCACTACACATCCAAAAGACTGGCTTCACAAGACTAGAAATTCCAGGTCCGGCATGGTGGCACATGCCTGTAAGCATCAGCCTAGGAAGCTGTGGCTGGGGCCAGGGATTGCAGTTTGAGCACCATTGGGGGGCACGTAGCGAGACCTAGTCCCAAAAAAATATAGCTGGGCATTGTGGCGTGCACCTGTAATTCCAGCTGGGAAGCTGAGGCTGGGGATTGCTTGAGTCCGTGGTAACCCAGGCAACATAAGTCTGTGGTTCCACAGGCAAAAATAGCAAGACTAAGTCTCAAGGAAGAAAAAAAAAAGACTAGAAATTCCAGGTATTTCTTTTCAACAGTGGAAACTCAGAACTCCATTAGAAATGTCAACTGGTGCAACCAAGCCCTGGGCAGAACAGCCCAAACTGTTTGGCACTCCTTCCTCAGAATCCCTATGCCCACAGAACTATTACTTATTTACATGTCTGGCAGTTTCCTGGAAAATCCCCATTCATAGTCCCTGCCTTGCTTGCTATGAAAGTCTTAGAAGAAAACAGAAGCAAAAGTGAAATGGCACTGGACTTGGCAAAGACTTCTTAGACAGAGTATCAAAGGTATAGGGAACAAGAGAAGTTCACAAAAGGAGCTTCATGAAAACTTAAAAAACTTCTGGGTAAAAAGCACTACTAACAGATTAAGAAGGTAACTGACAGAAATAGAGAAAATAATTACAAATCATGGATGTGACAACAGATTAATATCCAAGACACATAGAAAACCCAACACTCACTATCAAAACCAAAAAACATGATTCAAAATATGGGCAAAGGAACAGAATCCATCGTCTCCAAAGAAGATACAAATGATCAATAAAAACATGTGCGAAACAAAGAGTTATTAGGAAAGTACAAACCACAACTACAATGAGATGCCACTGTTCATTCAGGAGGATGGCTATAATCAAAGCCAGACTGTAACAAAGTCAGCGAGGATGCAGAGACACTGGAATCCTCATCACTGGCAGAAACATCAAATTGTTCAGCTACCTTGGACAACTGAGCAGTTCCTCAAGAGGCTAAACCAGACAGTAACCACATGACCAAGCAATTCCACCCCAACTCTTTACCCGGAGGAATGAAAACATTTATCATCCACACAAAAACATGGATTTAGGCATCCTGAGCAGGAAAACCAAAAAGTGGGAACAAGCAAACTTTATCATGTGATGAGTTAAAACATGCCACATAGTCTATCCTTACAAGAAAGAGCTCTATTTGACTTAAAGAAAAAAAAAAGTATCAATATTTGCTACAACATCATGGTTTGTCCTTGAAAACACGAAGGTAGGAAAGAAAAGCCAGTTACGGAAGAATAGAACTGATATGAAATGTTCATTAAGGGCAAAAATCACAGTGGTGGGGAGTAAGCAATGGTGGCTAAGGAATGAAGGGGAGAATGGGAAGTAAGTGCTAATGGCTACTAGAGATTAAATTGTTGGTGGTGATTGTATAATCTTAGAAGTACCAAACTGCACATTTTAAAAGAATTAATATTATGGTGTGTGAAATTTATAGTGACAAAGTTGTTATTAAAAGACATGTAAAAACAAGCCCACATACTTCTGGGACACTTAAAGACAAGCGTTTAAGTAACTATCATAAGAGATGCGATCTCGATTATTTCAGCAGAGGATGCGGCAATAGCACGAATGACTTCCACGTGAAAAGCACTGGCCCTTAATGACTGGCTTTGTACATCAATATGTAATATGCAATTTGCTCTCCATGTTTAAGTTACAGTTCAGTGACATCAAGGACATTGTCATTACGGTGCAACCATCAACACCATCCAATTCCGGAAGTTTTCATCACTCCAACCTGAAACTCAGTACCCACCAGAGAACATCTCCTGGCCCTGCCTCTGTCCCCTGGATCTGGTCATCTCCATTCTATTTTCCGTCTCCCCGGATTTAATTACTGGAGCAACATCACACCAAGTGACCCATAAACGCTCTGTCTTTTGTGCCTGGCTCAGATGGTCTCTTTTTAACAATCTCCAGAAAAAGACACTGATGATGACTTTTGCATGTTTTTCATACGCCAGCTTTCAAGATTAGAGAATTCCCAAGAAGAGGAAAAAGCAGGTAATGCACGTGGCAGGCAACGGAATGACAGTCACCCTCTCGGAGAGCTTCACAGCACAACAGACAGGAGGAACCGGATGGTGACCGTAGAGATGAGGACCGAAAGGGAAGGCTTTAGGAAAGTGAGCTATTACAGCATGGGACGAGAACGAAACCCCAGGGCAAAGAGACGTGCAAGAGGTAGGAGAAAGGAGGGACAATCGGGAAAGTGAAGACCAAGGCAAGTTGACAGGGGAGGAGCCACCCCATTCAGGTAGGACTGGACTTAGGTTAGAGTGGGGAGAGGTTACCCCCACGGCAACAGGAAAAGTTAGATGCACCTGGGCTCACCAACGGACGTTCCACTGCCTGTTTGTCTCAGAGAAATAGGAGGCCAGAAG
>PVHY01027492.1:0-16218 GCA_004024945.1 Uropsilus gracilis
GTCCAGGTGTGGTTCCTGGAAGGTGGGAAATCAGGATATATAAAGAGTCTGGAAACAAAGAGAGGGATTTGGATCCAATATGGAGGTCAGATAGAGAGATTCATGGAGGAGAGTGATTTGGTTTTGGCCATTTTGTAAGATGGAGATGTGAACTATGTGAGCTTGGCCATGTGGCCACTGGGGGCCTACAGCCCTTGGCTGACCTGGGCTAGCTGCATGTGTGCTAAAGGCTTTTAAGAAGTTTGCAGATTTGAACTCCGTGTTGGAGTTTGTTTTGCTGAGTTTGACTTTTGTCTGAAAGAGGCTGTGTGAAAGACAAGGAGACATCCCCTTGTCTCCTGTTTAAGATTGCAGATTTCAAGGACAGATGCTAAAATGTGAGAATGACCTTAGTTGGAATTTCCCTTCAGGGAGATGCAGGGGCAGAAAGAAGTGAAATGGTCAAGGTGAAACAGATTTCCTGGAAGGCGGGAAATCAGGGTAAATAAAGGGTGTGAAAACAAAGAGAAGGATTCTGATTCTGAGGTAATATGGAGATTGGATAGAGAGAGAGAGAGATTCAATGGAGGAGAGATGGGAATCAGCCATCTTGTAAAGTTGTGAGCCATGTGGACATGGCCAGGCCTGGGGGCCTATAGCCTTTGGCTGGCCCAGGCTGGCAGCATGTGTGCTGAATGCAGTTAAGGAGTTTGCCAGTTTGAACTCTGTGTTGGAGTTTGTTTTGCTGAGTTTAACTTGTGTCTGTGAGAGGCTGTGCGAAAGACAGGCCTGAAAAGAAAGTGAACTTGGCTGTGTCCAGTACCATGGAGTTCCTGCTACCTGAAGGTGACAAGGAGAAGGCAGTGTAGAAGACAAGGAGGAGCACGCCAAAGGATCAGCCAAAGGAACATGTCTTCAAGTGTCTGGAGATGAACTCTAACTGGACATTGGTGAGATGATCAGGACTGAGAGACTGAGGATTTCTGGGCAATCTGGGGAAGAACTTTGGACAATGCTGAGAAAGGTTTTGGACAATGCTAAAGTAATCTGAGTCTTACAGGTTTCTTTTGTAGTAATTATGAAATCACTTTGTTGGAAATAAACTAGTCTGCATGATAGTCTTGCTTTGACTTTGTATTTTGGTTGAGAAAGCTGGGGATGGTGGAAAGAACCCACAAGAGTTTAAACTGTGTTTTTAAGTTTTTCTTTTTAGGTGTGAAAGTGGGAAAGAAATCAAAGAGAAGCTGGTAGCTGAAGTTTGCATATCAATAGTAGGCAGGTACAGTGAAAATGCTAATGCAACAGTTTGTAGCCTGCTTCCTAGAAAGAGAAGTAGGCAGATAGGTGTGTCTAGTTTCAGTTAAAGGTAAGTGTTAATGTAAACTGCTAGTAGTGATAGGGTTCTAATTTTTTTTTGGTCCAAAAGAGGAAAAGAGCAGACACAGTGAAAATGCTAATGAACAGTATGTAGCCTGCTTCCTAGGGAGAGAAGCAGGCCTAGATGTGGCTGTCTCAAGGTTAAAGGTAAAGGCATTGTTAATGTAACAGTTTGTAGCCTGCTTCTGAGAGAGAAGCAGGCCTATATGTGTTCAGTTAAAGTTAAAGTCAGAAAGTCTTCATTACCACCTGTTTCAGTAGCCTGCTTAATAGAGAGAAGCAGGCCTGTATGTGTTTCAAGTTAATTTAAAAAGTCCCTTCGAGGTCGCCCTGTTTCACTTTGGCATGCTCCAACTCTCCCGTGCCATCTTCTCCTTGACCTCCTCCAAGTAGTAGAAAGAAGCTCCTTAGTACCGGAAACAGCAAAATTCACTTTCTTTTCAGGCCTGACTTTTCGCATGGCCTCTCCCAGACACAAGTCAAACTCAGCAAAACAAACTCCAACACGGAGTTCAAATCTCTAAACTCCTTAACTTCCTTTAACAGACACACTCTTAGCCTGGGTTAACCAAAGGCTGCAGGCCCCAGGCCTTGGACACATGGCCAAGCTCACATGGCCAAGTTCACATGGCTCACATATTCATCCTGCAAATGGCAGAATCAGGATATCTTTCTTTGTTCAACCCTCTTTGTATATCTTTATTTTTGTTTTCCCACATTCCAGGAACAGCTCTTGAGTTATCACATTACAAAGAAAAAAACCTGTCTTACTTCTTCCTCCTCCTGGTATCTTTCTGAAAGGAAATTCTAATCAAGGCCATTCTCACATTTTAGCATATTTCCCTTAAAATTTGCAGTCTTAAACAAGGAGAGAATGACACCCAGGGAGGTAATTGCCCCCTATCAATGCCTATTGGCTACAAACGGCTTAGACAAACAAGTGCATTTTCTCCCAATTCTTCAAGTTAACAGGTCAAATATGAACCAGAAGCTGGGACTTTAACATGGACAGTATTGAAATTTAGGTATTGATACCCTTAGCTGTGTTTGAAAAACACAGAAAATGGCCTAAACAGGAAGAGGGTACTGGCTTAAACAGGATAAGGATACTCTTACTTTGTTACAAATTGCAAGAGAGAAAGAAAGAGTGAAGGAAAGGAGCAGAAACTATAGGAAAAAAAAACTTTGGGGGGAAAAAAAATGACAGGCAGGTAAAGAGTAGCCCAAGTGACCAGGATGGGCAATAAGTCCCCTGAAAAAGTAAGCTGGTGGGACAAGGAGCCATGGTATATCTGGCAAAAAAGTGGCCAGTGTGAAAAGTATGGCACCACAGCAAGTTGATATGGAAAGCTGGTACTTAGAGATGGCCAACAATTTGGAAACTTAATTCGTGCATCAGCAATTGTAAAAACAAAACAAAATAAAGTCTAAAAAGACTTAGAAAAGTAGAGCAGCATAAAACATTTGAGGGGAAAAAAAAAGACACTGGAGAAAGGACTGAACTTTGCAAACGTGTGTACCTGTGAGGTCTGAAGTGGCAGGATCTTAAACGGTGTCTTTAAAAACCTTTAAAACTAAAAATAGTAACTGGAGTAAGATTAACTGGCCACTTGTGGCTTTAAAAACTTTTCATTTTCCCTGTTAAACTCCTTTGTTAATAAAATCCCATGTTAAAACTGCATTTTGAGTGGCAACTGCTACACACAGGTAATACAAACCTAGGGCATGTAAGTTAGAGTTCTTTTGCCCCCCCTTTAAACCCGATTTCAAACCCACCAGTAATGGTACACTCCCTCTGTTACAAAAGGGGAAAAATCCTTGCTTTCCCCTTATCAGGAATTTGCAGGCAACTCTTACAAGTTTCATGACTTATAGCTATCACTTTCCAATGCCTGCTATGAACTTCATGTGGTCTTCTCTATCCTGCTTGTGCAGTTTGTTTCTTTTATTAATAGGACACTGATTTTACTGGATTAGGGTCTACCCTAATTAAGTCTTACTTCATCATATTTTGAGTACACTACAAGAGACTTTTTCCAAACAAGGTTTTTTTTTTCTTGTAGATAACTTGATTTTGTAGAGAATTTTCTTACCATACTTAACATACATAGCAAAGTAAAAGATAACATTGAAAAAAAATTGTGAAATAATTGCATTGTTAAAAATACTTTGGATCCCAAGAGTCTTATAGGCAATTTTATTCAAATACAAGGAAATAGATTATTCCTATGATGACAGTTGCATAAAAGAACAAAACTAAGGGTTAGATTCCTTTATGAATGTAATTACAAAAAGTTTTCAGTAGAATCCTAGCTATATATATATGTACAATAGCAATATAACATACAACATATAACATAACTACAATAGCAATATAACATAACTATGTATAACTTTTTTTTTTTTTTTGAGACTAGGTCTCGCTATTTTTGCCCGTGGAACCGCAGGCTCTCGTTGCCCGGGGTACCACAGACTCAAGCAATCCCCAGCCTCAGCTTCCCAGGTAGCTGGGATTATAGGCGCGCGCCACCACGCCCAGCTATTTTTTTTTTGGAACTAGGTTTCCTTACGGGCCCCAGGCGGGACTCGAACCGCGATCCCTAGCCCTGGCCGCTTCATAGGCTGAAGCTTACAAGCACGAGCCACCGTGCCCGGCCTAACTATGTATAACTTAATTGATGCCAAGTGACTTCACTGTTTACTGTTTTTTAACATAGAATATAGATGTCAAATGGATATGCAATTTAAGATATTTATATAATTGTCTCCAATTCCCACTCCGCATTCACTTTATTAAAATTTTTTCTAATACATCTAGAACATTCATTAGGCTTTCTTGATAGATTTAATATGGGATTACAAGGTGAAAGACTTGCAGCAATTTATTTATCAATAAAACAGCACTCAGCTTGAAAATGAAAGTACATTGTGCACTATCAGTCATGTTCCCTTATAACATTAATTTTTGAATTTGAAAATAAATGTACATGGAATAAAAATATCACCTTGTTTGACATTTCCTATTTATCTTGACATTTTTATTATTCTAAACATAACACAATTTGTAGGCAAATTGCTATGTGCTCTTTACAAAGTTATATTAATTTTTATTGAGGTAACATTGGCTTATAACTCTGGATGTGATTTAGAGTTATGCATTCACACCCTTTTATATGAATGTTACCACACCACATCACCACCAAAGAACCAATAATCTTCTACCATAGTCCACTAGACTTCTTCTCTAGTTTGTTCCCCACCTTCAACTTGCCCCTCTGATGCCTCAATTTGGCAGTCACATTTCTAGGGTTATTTTGGCTTAGTTTTGTCTGCTCCTTTGTTTTGTATCCTTATGTCCCACATATAAGTGAAACCATCCATATTAGTCTTTATCCTTCTGATTTGTTTTGTTTAGCATAATCTACTCCAGTTCCATTCATGTTGTCACATATGGCAAGATTTCATCAACTGCTTGTTTTTATTGCAGAGTATTATTCCATTGTCTATGTATATACACACACACATATGCCATGTTTTCTTTATTCATTCATCTATCATTGGAGACTTAGGTTCTTAGGCTGGCTATTAAAATAGACATCCATATATCCCTGAATTCAAGTTTTTGTATTTTTTGGTTAGATACCTTGGAGTGAAATTGTGGGATCATATAGTAAATCTGTATGAGAAACATCTGTAAGGTTTTCCATATGGAGTAGACCAGTCTGTGTTCCCACTAGCAGAGTATTTCTTTTTCATACTCTCACCAACACTTGTCTTTCCTTCCTACCTTCCTTCTTTTCATGAATGACAGGTTAGAATTAAGCCTTTGTCATTTATTTTCATGAGAGATATAACTAAAAATACCAGTATTTCAGAAGTATTGCAGATATTCTGTTAGAGGGGATCCACCATTAACATAACTGATATGCATTGATAATAACATGGTATATGTAAGAAATAGGAGTTACTTCACTTTTGCTTTAGAATTGTAAATTACAAGAAGGACTTGGCAATATTATGGAGATTTGACTTTCTGACTTTGAGTGTTTCAGAGCCCAGGTAAACAAAGCTTAGGTTGACCCTTCATTAGAATACATAGTTTTCTTTCAGAAGGATAGAAAGGGAAGAGAAAAGAAAAATGAGGCTTTTGTGATATAAGACAGTTGACAAGTCTTTGGTTCCAGAAGAGAGGGAAAACAAGGACAAAGGTATAAAAAGGGACTTAGAAGTGGAACAACGGATTGACCATTTTTGGAGGAGAATGAGGGCAGGGCTGTGAAGACCAAGGTGAGATGGGGCCCATGGGTTTAGACCCATGCTGGTGAAATCATGAGTCTTAGCATGCATAAGCTGATGGTGTGTGCTAAAGGGGTCTAAAGAGTTTGGAGATTTGAACTTTGTGTTTGTTTTATCCAGTTTGATTCAGATGTATTTGGAGAGGCCTTGTTCGAGACTTGAGATAATTATTCTGGTGTTGATTCCTGTATATCGGCACTTTCTTACTGCCTAAAGTTGAGAGGGACACTGAAGGAAAGAAGAACACCAAATCTTGGGTCATGTGTTTGGAGGAAGCTGGAACAAATGTTAAAGGAGGAAGAGAAATGCCCTGCTTTTAGAACATGTGCTGGTGAACTTAGATTAGCATATGGTGAGGTGACCATGATAGGGTGGGCTCCCCCCTCCATTGTCTCATCTTTTAAGATTGCAGATTTCAAGGACAGATGCTAAAATGTGAGAATGACCTTAGTTGGAATTTCCCTTCATGGAGAGGCAGGAGGAGAAAGAAGTGAAATGATCAAGGTAAAACAGGTTTCCTGGAAGGTGGGAATTCAGGGTATATAAAGGGTATGCAAACAAAGAGTTGGATTCAAATTTTGATTCAGAGGCAATATGGAGATCGAATAGAGAGAGAGAGAGATGGGAATCGGCCATCTTGTAAAGATGTGAACCATGTGAGCTTGGCCATGTGGCCACCGGGGGCCTGCAACCCTTGGCTGGCCCAGGCTGGCAGCATGTGTGCTAGATGCAGTTAAGAAGTTTGCAGATTTGAATTCTGTGTTGGAGTTTGTTTTGCAGAGTTTGACTTGTGTCTGAAGAGGCCATGCAAAAGTAAGGCCTGAAAAGAAAGTGAACTTGGTTGGGTTTGGCACCATGAAGTTTCTGCTACCTGGAAGACAAGGAGAACACAGCGTGGAAGGCAAGGAGGAGTAAGCCAAAGGAGGAGCCAAAGGAACATGCCTTCAAGCGTCTGGAGATGAACTCTGACTGGACATTGGTGAGATGATCAGGACTGAGAGACTGAGGATTTTTGGGCAATCTGGGAAAGGACTTTGGACAATGTTAAGAAAGATTTTTTGGACAATGTTAAAGTAATTGGAGTTTTCCTTACATGTTTCTTGTGTAGTTATTAGGATAATTAGAAATCACTTTGTTAGAAATAAATTAGTCTGCACTGATAGTCTTGCATTGGTTTGGTAATTTGGTTAAAAGGGCTGGGGATGGTGGAAAGAACCCACAAACGTAGAGTTTAAATTGTTTGGAGCCTGCTTCAGAGTGAGAGAAGAAGGCCTGTAGGTGTTTAAAGCAAAGTCAAAAAAAGCCCTTCAATGTCACCCTGTTTCAACCAGGGACTAAAGGACAGTTTTAAACATGTGGTGGGGTAACTGGATTTTTCATGTTTATTTTGTTGCACATGTAATGGGGTAATTGGAGTTTTTACATGCTTATTTTATAGCATATATTTAGGTAATCACTTTCTTACTTGCTTACTTGGTAATAAATAGTTTCATCACTTTAAGAGTTTGGTCTGGTTTTTGAATTACATAGCAAAGGCTGAAGGTGGTAAAAGAATCCTGAAGTTTTTTTTTCTTTTCTTTAATTTGGGAGAGGGCCTTGGGGCAAGAAGCATATATCTAAATAAGAAAGGTAACTAATGCATTGAAGCTTAAGGGTTAATAAAGGCTTTTGCCCATTTTGTATCAGATTGAAATGTAAAGCCTTTTCTCTGGTTTAAGAAAATCTGGCAAAAGGATTTTTTTAGTTAAAAAAAAAATCCCCCCTCCCACCTCCTTGATAATACTTCCACTGCCTTCCAGCTTAATTCCATAATGATCTGAGAGTGCAGTTTGTAAATATTTTCATGTCTATAACGTTTTTGGCTTTCATTTTATAATTCCCAGTACATCTTCATTTGTTAATTACTCTTTATGATAAATAAAACTCTGTATTTGGCTTTGATTTTTAATGGAATATTCCAAAATATCAATTACATTCACTTAAATCAGGTGGTACTGAATTCTTTCATGCCATTTTAGTTTTTGTATAGTTTTAATGGAGGGTACCCAAGGATACCCTCCATTAATATTGGTGATACATGTATTGATAAGGTAGAGAAAAAATGGAGTTACTTTCCTGTTGCTTTAGAGCTGTAAATTTCAAGAGGACATGCTAACATATGGTGATGGCCTCCATTAGAATTTTTCTCTCAGAAAGGTAGAAAGGGGGAGGAGGAAGGAAAACAAGATCTTTTCATGGTAATGTAATATGATTGACAAAGCTGTTCCCAGAAGTGCAGGAAAGAAAAATGAAATCATATAAGCTCCAAAAGCATTCTACAGATTCAACGCAATCCCTATAAAAATGCCAATGGCATTCTTTAAAGAGATAGAAATTCATTTGGAATAACAAAAGACCTCGTATACTGAAAAGCCTCCTGACCAGAAAAAGAGAGAATAGAGGCTTAAATATTCCAGACTTCAAATTATACTACAAAACTATAGTAATAAAAATAGCATAGCACTGGTATAACAACAGAGAATGTGACCAATAGAACAGAATTGAGTGCCCTGAAATAAAACCACACATATATATAGTCAACTAATCTTTGACAAAGGAGTGAAAAACTTACTTTGGAACAAAGATAGCCTCTTCAATAAATGGTGCTGGGAAAATTGGACTAAGACATGCAAAAAAATGGACCAAGACAATTCCCTTACACCATGTACAAAAACCAACTCAAATTGGATAAAAGACTTTTATGTAAGACCTGAAACCATAAAATACATAGAGGAAAACCTAGGCAAAACTCTCCACGAATTACAATTCAGAAATCCCTTTCTAGTCACATCTACAGACAGCAAAAAAAAAAAAAAAAAAAAAAAAAAAAAAAAAAAAAAAAAAAAAAAAAAAAAAAAAAAAAAAAAAAAAAAAAAAAAAAAAAAAAAAAAAAAAAAAAAAAAAAAAAAAAAAAAAAAAAAAAAAAAAAAAAAAAAAAAAAAAAGAAGGAAAACAAACAGATGGGACTATATCAAACTAAAAAGGTTCTGTATAGCATAGGAGACAACATAAAAAAAAAAAAAAAGAAGCCCAACCGAATCTTTGTCCTCCACAAGAGTCATAAGGGTTTAATAATAAAGATCCACAAGGAACTCACACAACTAAACAAAAACAAAACAAGAAGCCCAATCAAAAAAATGGGGAGAACTAAAGAGACACTTCTCCAAAGAGGAAATACAAATGGCCTACAGGCACATGAAAAATTGCTCAACATCACTAACAATCAGGGAAATGCATATCAAAACCATAATGAGATACCACCTTACACCAGCAAGAATGGCCCACATTAAAAAAACGGGAAACAACAAGTGTTGGTGTGGATGAGGAGAGACAGATACACTTTGACACGGCTGGTGAGAATGTAAACTGGTCCAGCCACTATGGAAAGTAGTGTGGAGGACTCTCAAACTAATGAAAATGGAACTATCATTTGACCCAGCAATCACTCTCCTGGGAATCTACCCAAAGGAGACCTCAATGTGGGTACAAAGGGACACCTGTGCTTGGATGTTTGCTGCAGCACTATAATTTCAAGGACATGAAAACAACCCAAATGTCCCCAAACAGACAAATGGATGAAAAAGATGTGGCATATATATATATATATATATATACACATATATATGTATATATATATATATATACACAATGGAATATTACTCATCAATCAAAAATGACAAATTTGATGATTTTATGGTAACATGGATGTACCTAGAAGAAATCATATTAGCAGAAACAAGTCAGAAAGAAAAAGACAGAAACCAAATGATTTCACTAATATATGGACAATCAAAGAAAAATACACAACTTGGGGGTGGGGTAGGACAAGCGGTAGCAGCCAGGGAGGGGAGGTGGTAGGTGACCCCTGGGGATTACAAAAAAAAAATGAAATGACATAAGGAGAGCTGGAACAAAGAGAAGGATCATGTGTGCAGCCACATGACCAGGGGACCTGAGACCAAGGGTCTTGGCTCAGACTGTTGAATTCATGGCCTCAGCATGCATGAGCTGAGTGTGTATACTGGAAAATTCTAAGGAATTTGGAGGTTTGCCTTCAGTTAATTCAGATGCTTTTGGAGCGGTCATGAATGAGGCTTGAGTAAATGGATTTTGTTGGTTCCTGTATCCTGGAGTTTTAATATTGCCTAAAGAGGATGCCACAAGGAAAAGAAGACAACAGCACACCTTCCACTACATGCTTGGAGAAAGTTGGAACATACCAAAGGAAAGGTAGGATGCCCTGCATTTGGAGCTTGTATTGCTGTGATTTGAACATGTGGTGAGGTGACAGGAGATTAAAAGACAGACTTTGGACAATGGTGGGGTAACTGGGTTTTTCATGTTTATCTTGTAGTACATATTTAGGTAATCACTTTGTTTAGTAATAAATGGTCTGTTCACTTTATAAGAATGTGGTTTTAGCTTTAAAAAGATCTGACTTGGAAATTAAAGTAAGGTGACTGCGGATGGTAAAGGACTCAAAGAAGAATAAACTGCAGGTTCTAAGCTTTTCTTCCTGCAAGCTGGGAGAGTTCTGGAACTGATAAAAACAGCAGGCAGGTGGCAGGTATTTGAATAATAAGGTAACATGAGTCTGTGGAATCTTAAGGGTTAACAAAGGTTCTTGCCTAATAGAGGCTTTTGCCCAGCTTGGGAAAAGATGACAAAAAGATCTTTAGTATAAAGAGAAAGTCTGTCTCTCTCTCTGATAATCAATTTCACTGTCAATGACTGAGAGTGGAATGATGAAGTCTTCTCATATATATGTAGATCTCTCCATCCTTGATTTCAGTCTATCAGTTTGACTTTCATATAACTGAAGTTGCTGTTTTGGTGTATAAACATTTAGGAACAGCTGTCTGGTGAGGATTTAACAATTGATCGTTATAGTCTCTCTTTCTTTTACCCTGTTATTTTCCAGACCCTTAGTTTTTTTGTTATTTGTTTTGTTTTGTTTTAATAATAATATCATATACTGATCATCTTTCTTTCGGTTAGTAGTTTTATGATGTATTTTGTCCTTTTCATGGAGACTTCTATGTGTTTTTAATTGGATTAATTGCAGAATCATGTAATTTAACTGAGTTATGTTTAGTTGTTTGGTTATAAAGATAAAGTAGAAAAAAAGGAGCATGACTTGGAGAGTACTAGTAGGCAGAAGGACCATTACATCTGGGAGGGGAAAACCAGGTACTGTGAGAGGACAGTGCAGGGCATTCCAGCTTCCACAGTGCTGCACCCATTGGTCTTGGGATGCACCACCAGTGGCCACCAGGGGTCAGCATCAGGTGGATTTTGGATGGTCAGTGCTGTGATTTATCTTTAACTGCTTGAAGTCTCAAGAGCTGCTTATCCCTGAGTTCTTCCTAAGAAGATTCAGGATATGGCATCCCATATCTGCTGTTCTGTGTTGGGCTTAGACCATGGGAAACAGCAGGAAAATGGAGAATTTCACTTTGGGTTTGGTATTAGTTAAAATGCAGATGTCTTCTTTTATGAGCCTTCCAAGATCCACTTTTCTAGGGACTGAAAAAGCTGCTTCCTGAATGTTCTTAGGCTAATAAGGGCATTCAGAAGGGATATTTCATGGTGTCAACATCTCAAATGGATCCTGAACCTCTGAACAGTGTTTTCCAATTGAAATTTGAATTAGTTTTAACAGCAGGTGTTAGAAAAAAAAAGGAAATAAATAAAGGGTCTTACACTTTTTAAAGAGAGTAAAATGTATTTTCAGGAAGGTTACGGAACTTCAGTGTCCAGATTTGGGAGTTTGGTTTATTTTGCCTGTAGAAGTGGTGATTTAGAGGAAAATGCAAGAAAGTTGAAAAGAACAATCTATGACCTGACCCAGCTCTTGAATGTAGGAAACAGGAAGCAGATTTGCATAAAGGCCCCTTCCTCTTCTTAGGCAGGGGGATGGGATAAGAGAGCTCTGGGGAGACAGGCTCAGGGTTGGAGCATCAGTGGATCCAATCTTGGTGTGTCTCCACTATGGCCTGGACTGTGCTGGTCCTCACCCTCCTCACTCAGGCCACAGGTGAGGCCTCCAGGGAAGGAACTCTGAAGCTACCAGGCCTGATGCTCTCTCTCCTGCTCAGGCACTCATGGGCCCAGATGCAACTCACCTGAGTGTGTTTTCCTCTTTGCAGGTTCCTGGGCCCAGTCTGCTCTGAATCAGCCTCCCTCAGTGTCGGGGGCTCCGGGACAGTCGGTCACCATCTCCTGTGCTGGGACCAGCAGTGACATTGGGTATGGTAACTATGCTTCCTGGTACCAGCAGCTCCCAGGCACCAGCCCCAAACTCCTGATTTATAGGGTCAGTAACCGGCCCTCCGGGATCCCTGATCGCTTCTCTGGATCCAAGTCAGGCAACACGGCCACCTTGACCATCTCTGATCTGAAGCCTGAGGATGAGGCTGATTATTACTGTGCCTCATATAGGAGTGGTAATACTCTCCACAGTGGTGCAAGTTCATGGGGAAGTGAGACAAGAACCTGCCCTGTGCTCACAGGCTCCCTCCCTGTTCTGAACATGCTTCCTCATCCTGTACTGAGGGGCTTCCTGCAGTTTGGCCTTGGGAATGCACCTCTCTTAGTTGCATTCCTCTGCTCTACACTGTGTGGGAGAGGACTTAGTTCAGTCCTCTGAACTAAGTCCTCTCCCACAGTGTAGAGCAGAGGAGAAGGAATCCTTAGAGTTGGGGACTGGTGTTACAGAATATGGATCAGGTACTGAGTCTCTAGCAAGACTAATCAGATGTTAAAACTCCAAATTTGTTGATTCCAAGCATAGTGGGATCCCCAAAAAAAGCTCATGAACATGTCTCTTGGCGGGTACAGGACTATATTCTTGATTAATCATGACATTGGTACAGGGATCATTGCACAATAACCTAGTATGGTCCAGAATGTATATGAATGTAGGACTGACTCACACAGCCACTTCAGGACAGTACCGTGTTATCGGTCTCCTCAGATATGTGCCCCTCGGTTTCTTGTGAAATAACCTCAGATGGATGATCCCTTGTGGGATGTGGTCTGAGAATTCAACATTCCTAAAGCTCATAGGATTCTGATGATATCACATTGTCCTGAGCTCCTGTCTCCTGAGCTCCCCTGCCCCTGCATCCCTAGCCCCTGGTCCCCTGAGATGTGATTTATATTCTGCCAAGTCACACGTGGTCAGAGGAGGGGCTGGAGAATGTGGTCTTTGAGCCTCCATCCAGGTAGAGGAGGCCTCTGGATATACACCTAATCATAGCACAACTTGCACTTACTCTAAGCTTCATTGTCCTGAACTCAGCTCAGAAGAGGATTCTCAACATTTCTTTAGATGATATTTTGTCTATGAATTAATAGTCACTGACCAGCAAGGGGTCTGCAAAGGGGGACACACAACCATGAACTTGGTGGAATAGGCCTTCAAATGATTGTCTTCATTTCCTAGTTCTTATTCTTAGGGTTTATTAAGGCTCTGCAGGTTTTTCTCTGCTACTCTGTGGCCTTCTTTTGGCATCTCTGACCTAATGTCAACTAAGTCACTTGAAGAGGCATCACTTCAAGGTAAAGATCCTGATCCTTTTTGATTTTTGAAATCCTGTTTCTTGTTTGGCTATGACATCCAGGTCACTCTTATCTTCCAGTCTGTGATCACGCCTATGAACTATAAATTTAATTGAGCTTCCTTTTATTTTCCATTTCTAGTTGACACCTTTGAAATATGGAAGGTTTCCCTTTTCTTCTGGTCTGACTTGAAATTGCTGGTTAATGTCTTTGGGAAAATACTTCAACATGTCTACATTTGTGGTTAGCATCTCTTGTCTTTCCACATTCCTTCTGATTTTCCCGCTCCTTCTTTGTCATATAATTTTGAAATCTTTCTTGAATGGAGCCAATGAGAGTTTATGAAATGATGTGTCTTTTTAAAATGTCTAACTTGTTATTTTTTTTCAGTTGTACACCTGTCCTGTTAAGCTCATGCTGCCTATTTTAAACAGCTTTTCCTCAATGTGATTTCTGTATCAGTTTAATTAAAAAAACATGTCCTGATTATTGAATCTTCCCTTGGTATGAGGTGCAATGATCCCTGTGGGGATGTAGCTTCATGTTTATTTCTTAATTTTCTCCCAAATGCCTTCTCTTTAGTATCAGAAACCATGCATATGCTCACAGATGGGCTCAAGAGTCACACCAAACTTAGAGGTTTGCTTTCTCAAACTCCTCCCTCTTAGCATGCTCTATGGTGTCAGGGTGCCCAGGGGCTTCAATTTGCCCTCCTGCCACAACTAGGACCTTTAGTTATCTCAATGCTGTGCTCTCCCTGTAACCTGTGTGTCCAGATGACAGGAGAGAAATGGTATAGATGATGGGATGATTGTTCTGTAAGGAATAAAGTGATGCACTTCAGTTCCCACAGCCCACACTGTCATGTGTGGGCTCAGAGCACTTTTCTTGGTTTTCTTGTCTCAGATGACTCAGAAGAAATATTCAAAGGAAAAGTCTGTGGATCAAGTCTTGTTTTGAGCACTAGGCATTTCTTGCCTACCATTCAGAGCTCTGTCACATGGTTGGAGCTCTTTCTGTCTCTGTTAATGACCCTGGCAGGCACTCAGCTGTTTGTGTCCAGGTCAGGAGGCCCTGAAGGGAAAAGGGAATCATGTTAGGTTGTAGATTCCATCTGAAGTCAATGTGGACACATGGTAACAGTACCTGGGATGGGATCCCTCTGCTCCAGCAAACATGAGCGCACAACCCTGGGCCTAGACCTGCATGTAAACAGCTGTGCACAATTTGGAATTGTAATGACTGGAAACAACCCAAATGTCCCAAAACAAATGAATGGATGAAAAAAAAAGTGGTATAAATACACACTGGAATATTACTCATCAATTAAAAAAGACAAATTTGATGAATTTGTGATAACATGGATGTACCTAGAATAAATCATATTAGCAGAAACAAGTCAGAAAGAAAAAGACAGAAACTAGATGGTTTCACTAATATATGGGACAAAAGAAAAACAAAAGACCAGAAGGAAAAGTCAAAACAAGCTAACAACCAAACTAAAGTACACAATTCACCGGTGGGGACTGGGGGGGGGGGCATTGATAAAGGGTGCTACCCCCCCCATTGTCTCCTTTTTAAGATTGCAGATTTCAAGGACAGATATGCTAAAATGTGAGAATGACCTTATTTGGAATTTCCCTTCAGGGAGATGCAAGGGGGAGGAAGAAGTGAAATGGTCCAGGTGCAGTTCCTGGAAGGCGGTGAATCAGGATATATAAAGGGTGTGAAAACAAGGAGAGAGATTCCAATATGGAGATCCAATAGAGAGAAATTCAATGGAGGAGAGATTGGAATTGGCCATTTTGTAGAGCAAACATGTGAGCCATGTGGCCAAGGCCTGGGGGCCTACAGCCTTTGGCTGGCCCAGACTGGCAGCATGTGTGCTAAATGCAGTTAAGAAGTTTGCAGATTTGAACACTGTGCTGGAGTTTGTTTTGCTTAGTTTAACTTGTGTCTGAAGAGGCCGAGGAAAAGTTAGGCCTGAAAAGAAAGTGAACTTGGCTGGGTTCAATACCATGAAGTTCCTGCTACCTGAAGATGACAAGGAGAAGACAGCGTGGAAGACAAGGAGGAGCAAGCCAAAGGAGTGCGCCAAAGAACGGATATCTTCAAACACGTGGATAGGAATTCTGACTGGCTGATGTTGGTGAGATGATCAGGACTGAGAGACTGAGGAATTTTGGGCAATCTTGGGAAAGGATTTTGGATAATGCTGAGAAAGGTTTTTGGAAAATGTTAAAGTAATCGGAGTTTTACTTACATGTTTCTTTTATAGTAATTAGAAAATCACTGTGTTAGAAATAAATTAGTCTGCACTGATAGTCTTGCTTTGACTTGGTATTTTGGTTGAGAAGGCTGGGGATGGTGGAAAGAACCCAGAAGAGTTTAAACTGTGTTTCTAAGTTTTTCTTTTTAGGTCTGAAAATGGGAAAGAAAGCAGAGAGAAGTTGGTAGCTGGTGTTTGCATATGTAAAGGTGATCAGTGAAAATGCTAATGAACAATTTTGAGCCTGCTTCCTAGGGAGAGAAGCAGGCATAGGTGTATCTACTTCAAGTTAAAGGCAATTGCTAATGGCCTGCTTGTAGCCTGTTTGTAGAGAGAAGCAGGCCTGTATGTGTTCAGTTAAAATTAAAAAGCCTTTTTCTGGTTGTCCTGTTTTAGGATGAGTGGTAGTAGTCAGGGAGGGGAGGTGGTGGGTGAACCCCAGGGAATACAAAGATATGAAATATATGTAAATAAATTATTTAAAATTAAAAAAAAATTATCTGAAAAAAAATTTGCTATCTGTGGGTGGAACAATATTTTCAAGTGTCCTCTTTCAACCCTCCAGGAGCCTAGAGAAGAAGGTAGAAATGATTATCCACCTTCACCTTTGGGCACTTCAGTCTTCAGAAAGGGTGAAGCAGGTCTTTACTGCCTTCCTCTGTGCCAGACAATATCACTGCTCGTGAACCAGCCAC
>PVHY01027493.1:0-16176 GCA_004024945.1 Uropsilus gracilis
TTGAAGAAAGTCAAAACAAATGAAGCACCAAAATGAAGCGCACAACTATGAACAGGAGGGAAAGGGGGGGAAGGGAGGGGAGGGAGGGGGGGGAGGCAAACCCTTGAGATTACAAAGTTGTGAAATTTATATATAAAGAAAAAAAATGAAAATAAAATAAAATAAAATAAAATAAATGAATAGGTAGAATAAAAGACAAAAAAAAAAAAGAAAAATAAGGGATTAAAGGAACATACCTCAACATAATAAAAGCCATCTATGACAAACCTATGGCAAACATCACCTTAAATGGGGAAAAACTAAAAGCATTCCAGTTGAGATCTGGAACCAGGTAAGGATGCCCACTCTCCCCATTACTCTTTAACATTGTACTGAAAGTTCTAGGTAGGGCAATAAGGCAAGAGAAAGGTATAAAAGGGATACAAATAGGTAAAGAGGAACTGAAGCTATTATTATATGTGGATGACATGATTTTCTACATAGATGACCCAAAAAAAAAAATCACAGAACGTTTGCTTGAAATAATAAACCAGTTCAGTAAGGTAGCTGGATACAAAATCAACACACAAAAGTTGGTAGCTTTCCTATATGTGAAAAGTCAACTAGAAGAAGAAGAAATTCAAAAAACCATCCCATTTACCATTGCACCAAAAAAAAAAAAATGCCTAGGAATAAACCTAACAAAAAACGTGAAAGAACTCTACAAAGAAAATTTTAGAACACTGCTACAAGAGATAGAGCAAGACATAAGGAAATGGAAAGATATTCCCTGCTCATGGATTGGAAGGATAAATATCATAAAAAATGGCCATCTTACCAAAGGCAATCTATAGATTCAATGCAATCCCAATAAAAATCCCAATGACATTTTTTAAAGAGATAGAACAAAAATTAATGAAATTCATATGGAATAACAAAAGGCCTCGAATATAAAAAAAAACTCCTGACCAGAAAAAAAGAGAATGGAGGTATTACAATTCCAAACTTCAAACTATACTACAAAGCCATAATAATTAAAACAGCTTGGTACTGGTACAAAAACAGACAGTCAGACCTATGGAACAGAATTGAGTGCCCTGAAATAAAACCACACATATATAGTCAACTAATCTTTGACAAAGGAGTAAAAAACTTACATTGGAACAAAGATAGCCTCTTCAATAAATGGTACTGGGAAAACTGGACTAAGACATGCAAAAAAAATGGACCAAGACAACTCCCTCATACCATGTACAAAAATCAACTCAAAATGGATAAAAGACTTAGAGGTCAGACCTGAAACCATAATATACATAGAGGAAAACTTGGGTAAAACCCTCCAGGAATTACAATTCAGAATTCCCTTTCTGGAAGCATCTAGAGATGGTAAAAAAAATGAAGGAAAACATAAACAGATGGGACTACATCAAACTAAAAAAACTTCTGTACAGCAAAAGAAACAACAGAAAAAACTGAAAAGAAGCCCAACCTAATGGGAATAAAATTTTGCCCTTCACAATAGTGATAAGGGTTTAATAACATAGATCCACAAAGATGTTGTTATGTTGTGTTGTTATGTTGTTATGTTAGATGTTGAGCACAACTAAGCAAAAGCAAAATAAAAAGCCGAATCAAAAAATGGGGAGAACTAAAAAGACACTTCTCCAAAGAGGAAATACAAATGGCCAACAGACACATGAAAAACTGCTCAATATCACTAGCAATTAGGGAAATGCAAATCAAAACCACAATGATATACCACCTTACACCTGTAAGAATGGCCCACATCCAAAGAACAGACAACAACAAGTGCTGGTGAGGATGTGGAGAAAAAGGAACACTTTCATACTGCTGGTGGGAATGTAAACTGGTCCAACCTCTATGGAAAGCTGTGTGGAGAACCCTCAAATTAATGAAAATGGAACTACCATTTGACCCAGCAATTGCTCTCTTGGGAATCTACCCCAAAGAGACTTCAATGTGGGTACAATGGGACACCTGTGCTCAGATGTTTACCGCAGGACTATTTATAATTGCAAGGACATGGAAGCAACCTAAATGCCCCAAAACAGATGACTGGATGAAAAAAATGTGGTATATATACACAATGGAATATTACTCATCAATTAAGAATGACAAATTCGACGACTTTATGACAACATGGATGTACTTAGAAGGAATCATACTAGCAGAAGCAAGTCAAAAAGAGAAAGACAGAAGTCAAATGATTTCACTAATATATGGGACATAATGAAAAAAAGTAAACAAAAGCCATGAGGAAAAGACAAAACAAGCTAAGCACCAAACTGAAGCACACAACTATGGGCAGGAGTGAAGGGGGTGAGGATGGGAGGTGAGGATGGGGGGGGGGGTAAATCCCTGGGATTGCAAAGATGTGAAATTTATATATAAATAATTTTTTAAAAGAATATTTAAAGATGTGCTCATCTATCCATTCCAAATACTGAAATCTTAACAGCTACTTTATATCAAATTCCACTAGTCCCCAATGAAACAATGTTCTAATAACAGAATCACAAGCATAGAGGTGATGGGCTTGGGGTCACTGCAGAGACAGTCAGTCAAGATTGCTACATGATTGCCTTATTTCCTTGAACAGGTAGTATGGAATATGGGAGAATCTAATAGGATGGCAAACCCAGTAGATATCACCCTCGGTGAAATACTCTCATATTCTTCTTATGTCTGCCTCCTGTCTTCCTTTCTCCCTTCTCTCCTTTCTCCAGTCTATCTCCCTATATGTTATACGACTCAGATGATTCTGAATGCTTAGGCAGGAAGATATAAGAAAGTTGAGGTCCCAAGTGCCCTGTTCTCTAGAAAAAACTCACAGTCTTAAGTGAAGAGTATATAGTCTGTTTTGTTATACCAGTTATTCTAATTCCTTTAAATAAACATTTGAAACTTAGATATGCCTGAGAATCTTTTTTGGAGAAGTTATTTAAAAGTAAAGTTTCTTAGTTTGAAAAACATTGGACTAAATAAGTATGAGGAGATGCAGCAGTTGCTCATCATTTTGCTGTGTGCCCTTGGAGGGTTGGCTGACTTCTCTGGGTCTTAGGATTTCTTGAGCATCGTGACCATATTCTCCATAGGAAGAAGCTAAGAATCCTTTGTGTATCTGTCAGGTCCCTCTCTTTTCCATGTCCTCTCCAGAGAGTGACTGTGTTCTCAAAACTTATTGATAACTACTTAACTAACTCTTTGAGAATTACTTGGTGCATCGGAATAACTAAAATGCCTTCAGCACCTCCTCACTGCATTCGAAACCCGAAAGGGCAGTTTACATCTTGATTTGACTTTTTTTAAGTGAAAATGTTTTAAGGATTAACCAAATGCTTTAGAAAGACCTCTGGTTCAATTGTACACCTTGCACGTACCCACCTCCACATCCACCCAGGGGCTAGTAGCACTATCTTTCATGTTCCCTGGAATTTGAGTTCAAGAAGTGATGAGTTTTGACCTGAAAGATTCCCTGATCATTTACAGGGAAGCCCTTTTCAGAGACACTGAGACAACCCCCAAACTATTGAAAAGTGTTTCTTTTTTGCATATGGCATCATCATAATTCAACCAAAGGCACTGCTAATGGATTGGTACCATCAATAAAGCCTCTTGTTTGGCTGAGGACTTTCCTTTAAACCTGGGATGTAAGTCAATTTGAACACTGATGGAAGGCAGTTAATTTCCTGTTTATAAATACAGACTGGGAAATGTGGCATTGATCACTGTACTTTAAGGAGGGAGCCAACTGCCCTCCACTGTGGGCATTTCAGGATGACGTAATCAACAAGGCCAGAGAGCACCATGTTTGTGCATATATCAAATAAATCATGACTTGTAATATGTTAGTCTGAAATAGATGACATTTTAAACTTTGCCTTTTAAGAGCTTTGAAAAAAATGAGGCACCAAATCAAGAACCTGAAATATTAGAAGATTCAGAAAGTGTTATCATAACTGACTGGAGCTGTACTAAATGCTTTTGCATTCGGAGAAGAGAAAGAACCTTTTGATCACTGGCATGATAATAGGATTCATAGTAAAACAGGATTTGACTCAGACTTGACAAGAAAGGAAATTGGGATAGTCAGAGTGTTCAGAAGGTGAGCACAGGCCTTCACATTGGGGCATGTGGTGACAGCGTTTTTGAATGAATGAATGGTTGATAGATCTACTGGAGTTTATAATCTATAAGCACATTCATTTAATAGCTTTAAATGGACAACTCAATCTAGGAGACCACACCTAGATTTCTAAATGACAATTTATGTCACAACAGCATGCTCTGCAGTGTGCTTCAGAGGGTGATAAAAGATGGTCTGAGAAAAAAGATTTCTGATACAAAAGCATTTTCCAAACACTGGGGCAAATAAAGTTAAACAGATTGCACTATAGTTGTTTGCTTCTCAGAAGCTTAAACAGACTGCTATGCCTGATCGTTCTCTAGGAAGTTTAGGGCAGATAATATTTCCTAACATGATTTGGCCACAGAAAAAAGAGAAATGGATTAGATATATATGTGTATGTTTACACACACACACACACACACACACACACAGAGAGAGAGAGAGAGAGAGAGAGAGAGAGAGAGAGATGAGATGAGAGACTGATTTTATTAGTCCAGGGTATCATATAGAGAAAGTGATTCCAGGGCACACTTTGGGACATGCTTCCAAAACAGTTTTGTTCTACAGTTTCCTTACTAAATCTGTGTAATTTTCCATTTTCTACAACTTTCACCTATTTATCTGTGCTCACATTTGTCACCTGTCATGACAATTCTTCTCCTTCATGTAAGCTGTAATAAGCTTATGGAATTGTTAGCATATGTGGCCTAAGATGAACATTGCACTCTTAAAAGCATATTTTTAATGATAGAAAGAAATATGATTCATCCATTGAGTGGTCTTGATCTTTTCTGTGTATTTAAATAAAAAATATCAAAATAAACATCCTAGGCTCATAGGATTTCTGTAATAGGATAAAATCTTCAGAATTTCTGAAATAAAAAGAAGAGAACATTTTATTACTATTAAATAAGAGTGAACTTCAATATGTCAACTAAGCAGATAAAACCATTTTAATTTTTGACTAAAGATAGCTATATTGAAACTCAATTTTTTAGGGAAAATTTTTTTCCACCCCACCAATTGCTTTTCATATGTGAAACATTATTAAGAATTCTTCTTTTTTGTGGGTTTTCACTCTATTTTCTTGATCCTTTACCCTCTGAATTACAAGGAAAAGCAGGGACTCTAGTCTGAAGTTAATTTGCACAATTCATTTCCAATAATAACATATCAACTCTCCTTTATTGGAATATACTCACAGAGCAATAGCCTTTGGGTTCCACTCCAGAGCCAGGGAGTTCTGGGTGGGAATCCCAATGCTGGTCATTTGACTTTCCTCTCTGGAAAATATACTCTGTGATTGACTGAATGC
The DNA here is from genome assembly GCA_004024945.1 of Uropsilus gracilis. Taxonomy (NCBI): domain Eukaryota; kingdom Metazoa; phylum Chordata; class Mammalia; order Eulipotyphla; family Talpidae; genus Uropsilus; species Uropsilus gracilis. The sequence goes on from PVHY01027493.1 coordinate 5,445, forward strand.
ATTTCTTATTTCCTTTGTTCTTGGATAAATCAATTTGGCTTTGTCCTTAGAGCTCTATATTAAGTCAAAAAAGTACAGAACCCCATTGTACTTTAGGATCTTGATCTGCCCACCTTTATCATTCTTACAAATGTTAGAGATCCAGACCATGGGGAAGTCTGTGAGGAAGAAAGAAATACAAGGAAGGCTGCCTTAGTAGAATAGCAGCATTCAAGGATTGTATATGGCCAAACTCAATTGCATAGTGCCCCAAATAGTGAGAGAGGGACAGCCTAGAGGGAAAAATGGCAACAGAGAAATGATCTAATCTTTGGTGCTCCTCCCCTGGTTCAAATGAAACCTAGGTCTTGTAGCCCCTTGGGCCAGAAATCAAGACCAAAATTTAAGTAGAAGTGAAGGAAGCTAATTCTGGAATTTTATACTTACAGAGTCCCACTTCTGGCTTTAAGGGCAATTTAGCAAAATTTCAGGTTGAATTAAATCTGCATGTGTGGTTTTTGTTCTCATCTCATCTGCCTACATCTGATACTTAGTCATATTTAAGATGTTGTTCTACTGAAATTCACAGGGTTACTTAATTTAAGCTGAAGGGAACCAAAAGATGGTTTAGTTGAACAGTCCTTATTTCCTGTTGGGAAAATCAAGAACCAAAGAGAGGAAATGAGTTAACCAATTTACCTGTGGGGTCTTTTCTACTGTGTTTAGAAATTGTATAACCAGGCTTGTTAGAATTTGTTATAAAGGAAAATTAAGTGGACTTTGAGTGGATGTGGATGGAAGTGGTGGTAGAAACAGTAGTGAGAAATGTATTCTCATGTGAACAAACTATACATTTTTAAGTTGTAGGCATTTTTCTTTATTTTCACAGTAATGTTCCCAAAGGAAAGAAGACTGTAATGTAATTTTTAGACTAAAAGCTTATGCAGAATTATAAAGAAGAGACAAATGTGGTTAATATAAATTCTAACTAATTATATTCAGATTCATCAAGAGCTTTTTATTTTTGAGGAAAGTTACCCTGTGTTCAGCCATCTCTCTTCTATTTTAAATGTGTCCAGTCCATCTCTCTTCTATTTTAAATGTGTCCCTATTCTGAGGAAACTTGTATACTCATGTATCACAGACAGGGGCCCATTCTGAGCAATGCATCCTTAGGTGAGTTCATCATTATTCAAGCAGTATAGTATGATCATAGAGTTCTTTTTGGGCAATCCTGCTTCATACCCTACAGTGTGGCACAGCCTAAGGGGACCACCGTCATCTCTGGGTCTCTTGTTGACAGAAACTTCATATAGCCTTTCATGTCTGCAGGAACAATCTTTGGAAAAGAGAGAACAGCATTGGGAAACATCAATATAAAATACGTATTAACTGCAGCAAAGAAAATTTGTCTTTCCCCCAAAGTCTTGTTTAGGGGGTAGATATAACATTCTTGATTCTTGAACAAGTGATGCATTTGTAGCAAAACTCTGTATATTTAGGCACTTTTTTTTACTTTAATTTTATGATGCTTTGGGTGAATTAGCATGGAGTTAAGGTTTACATTGAGATCAGAGGAAACACAGAAGAAATAAGTATCTTTGTTTTTCTAATATCAAAAGGTCAACTCATATGACTTTACATGATCTACTGAAGTTTTCTCTGCCTTACTTTGTTCATGCTCAGTGATCATATGAAAGCATAAGAAAAACTGCCTGATGATGACAATAATGGTGGTAAAATGTACTATGTTTACTATGTGGTCAATACTGTGCAGTGCAAGATACTTAAATATGCACTGTCTTATTTAAACAAAAGGGTGTAATAGTGACTTCTACACTGTTTATTTTTCAGATGGGGAAAGCTGAGACTAAGAAAAAGAACATAGGTTTCCCCAATTTATAATGCTGAGAAATGGAAAAATCCATATTTGAATCTCTATACCTAGCCATTGAATATTTGAAAGCATTTTGAGACTATACACTTACAGAAATAGGACATTTTTCCTTTTAACACTAGCATTCTTTAACATTCTGAATAAAATCAAAATGATAATGAGTAGAAAATTTGATTTACCCGATCCATGTTTTAAAAGCAAACTTAAAGTAATGTTTGAACTACCTCCTCCAGTTGTCCTTCCCCCTTACGCAAAGATGATTTGTACAACATACTTTAGTCCATGTATGACCCATGCTGTGTTTGCCAAACAATGCATTTAGGAGTGGGAAGAGTGTAACTTGGGTATTTTGAAAGATTTTTTGTTTTGTTATTGATTTTTAAAGTCAAAACTCTACCAGTTTCCTGACTGTAACATTAATTACAGAATTTTCATGCAGTTAAACTAAAATGTTATGTAGGATAAGGTCATTCTGCACATTTTAGATTTGTTGAGCTTAGTTTGAAGCAAAGTCTCCAAGTGTCTTAGCTGCAATTTGAGAATCAATTGGATGTTATAGGATGCTTGTCCACAGTATCATGCTCATACAGCTGCCTGTTTTTCAGGGGGAATCACAATTACTCCCTCTAAAATCCCCTCTAGGGAACAACCCACCTATCTCTCATTAGATCATTGCTACTCTATTACCCTTTGACTGGGCTTCCCAAATTGTAATGGCTAGTGGACCTGTGAAAATGCAGGTGAAAATTCAGTAGATTTGACTCATGCTACTTGTCTGCCCATTGTGAGTCAATATAGTAAAACCTAGTAGAATGGACTATTGTAGCATGTCAACTTTGGAAAGAGAAGATCCTTGGGCAACTTTCTATACCTAGTTGTCAAATGCTTCATTGTACAATTGGTAGAAAGTATGTTTAGACACCCCATTAGATATAAAACATGCATTCCGTCACCTGTCTTTCATTACTCATTTTCCCAAGTCATCAGTACTTGAACTGTTCTTCCCTGGAGGTATTCATGAGTTTCTCCTATCCTTTTCATGTGCCCCCTACCATCTCCAAAACCATCCCCTCTTTTCTCTCTTTCTAACCCACTTCAGCAGGTCACTGTGGCCTGTCTTACTCTCTCAAAACTTTGCTCACAAGTTGGTATCCATCAAATCAATCCAAAACTTTAATTCAAAGTCAATCAAGGAAGTAGAATGAGAAAAGAGTTTGGAGCAAAGGAAACTTCTGGGATCCTTGAGACATTGGTTCCTCTTTACAGTCATTGTGATCTCATGAAACAATCGCCCCTTCTATTCACTATACAGCCCTGTACTTCACTATGATATCTTAGCTCTCTGTGTTACCCAACATTTTCTCTTTGTTTCAGAAGTTCTCAACTGATGTGTACCTATAAAGAAAAAACAAGTAATATACCTCCTCCTAACCCTTTGGGACAATCTCTTTCAGATCTCTCATTTCTAGGCAGCCTCCTGAGCTTTCTCTGCAGCCAACAATGTATACTATACAAGTTGTGGATAATACCAGACAGCAGCTTAAATTATTTTTCAATATATTCTCAGAATGAAAATGCCAAGTCATATATTTTAGCAAACAGATTCAACTATAAAAACCCAATGTTTCTCTAACTGGGGGACTGAATAGAGGAGAACTGGATGACAAAGGATGTCATTTCATCTCTGTTCTTAGTAAGGATTCTAGGGAATGAAAACCTCCAAGAAATAAACACATATAACCCTTGTCCACAACTGTTTGTTTCCAAAACACTTTACAAACACTAATTAAACTACTGACTAGCTTTAAGAGTAATGGGAACCATGATCAACTCAATTAAGCCTAGTATTTTAATGTAAAAGCTTTTTTTCTACTTCTGGTGGGTTTTGAGTCATTTATTGAACTCTCCCACAGTCACCTGAGGACAAGACAAGGATAATTTATGGCAGTGTGATTGAGAGTTCATGCTCCAGGGTCAAGTGGGATCTGGATCCCCTCTCTCTAGGTGAGATTGGTACACTACAGATCTATAATGTCTGACTTCCTCATCTCCCTAATGGGAGCTTCCAAAAAGTGTGAACCTTCTGACTTTGGCAAGACCCACTTATTTGTGCACAGAAGACATAGTGCCCCTGCTCCTTCTGGAGCACTACAGAGATTTTTAAAATTAATTTGAGAATCAGAAGAACAAAATGAGCTTTTAAGTGAAAGAAAAAGTGTCAATATGTAATATGTTTACATTGATATTTATGGTCATTTTATATTTTTTTAAAATTTTTAATGTTTTAGTAATTTTAAAATGCAATTTTGGATTTTTTTATGAATTATTTTTTTATGGGCAAAGGTACCCCAGATCTTAATCACTTAAAACACTAGTTATGTAAGAAGTTCATTGGCCACTGTCAACATTGCATAGAGCTAGGTAATAAACATATTGTAGGCCAGACAGTGTGTATGTGTCCTGTAACCACTCAATTCTGTCATTGTAGCTCAAGAGCTCCCATGAATGGTGTTGTGAAGATCTGGACATGGTTGTTTGCCAATACAACTTTATTTATAATAATAGGCAACAGCAATCACTTCTCAGCCTTTTACCTAAGATCAGGGATAACAATAGGCAGCATTCTGGTTCTGGTTCATAAGTGTTGTTTTGTGACTCCCAACTTAAGCTAATACTTGTATAATTGATACTGTTGAAATGAATTTTAATTTATTCATTCAAACATCAATGAAATATCCACTGGAGAGTGCCAGCAAGATGGTAAAAACTGATAAACTTTGAAATATTCAAGACTGTGGAAAAAAAGAACCCCATTAAACGTCTCAGATATTCAGGGTTCCTCTGACTAAAACAAATCATCATGTTTCTTCACTGTACTAAAGAAAACATTTAAGCATAAGAAAATTAACTGTGATGGAACACACCCAATATCCCCAAACCTCATATGGAAAAACATAACATATGTTCACCTCATATGGAAAAACATAACACTCATCACTATAAGCTATCTCTCTGGGGGGCACGAGAGTATTTGTACATGTCCAGAAACAGAAACTGCACAAGATGCAATACAGTCAAGCCCTGCATCTCCCCTGTGGGTCTCTCCCAGTGATTACATTAGCAAACCAGTCAGTTAATCAAAGACAAAGACAGTATGTCTGAAGGGGACTAGTCCATGCAAAGCCCTCTGTAGAAGTGGGTGCCAGCATTGTTGGTGTGCATGTGACTGTAGAGAAAAGACCACTGGAAGCTAAAACTTTAGTTCTTTATCAACTTTGACCACAAAATCAATGGTCAAATGTGTGGACAGTGTATGTAAAGTAGCGGTGACTCCTGGAAGTTGGAGGACAGAAAAGTCATGGCTTTGGAAATAAATTTGCACTCTCACCCAGGATCAGCTACTTGCTTACTCTGTGGAATGAGTCTTAGTTTGAGGGACTACTTTGTGGAGTTAAGGAGATAAAACTAGTAAGCTGATCATACATGTGAGGCATGCAACAGGGGAGAAGTTCAGGAGAGGTCAAAACAAGGACAGGTAGAGCACAAGGGAGGGGAGATGGATCATGGGTGTTGTGGTGGTGGAAGGACTACAGGGACTACACCTGAAAGGAGGAATCAAATGCTGTCCAAAAATTAACAAAGAGATAAGAGAATAAATAAATTATACATATATTTAAAAAGAACACATTTTAAAAATACATTTAAAAGAGTACATCACTCATGACCACTGAAAGGAATAATTGTGGTTTTTTACAGGTAAAGGCTTATTCTTAGATTGACATGAAGTAGGCACACAATGAATGATGCTTTTTAATTCCTATTTGATAGCCTAAATTTTGGGAATATTAAATATGATAATACATATAAATTCTGGCAGAGTGTGAAATTCCTGGCATACTGCAAAGTATTATCTCCTATCTCTCCATCCTCATTATTATTAGACATGAAGCATGAGATTTTGGGACCCCTCTGGAAGCATGGTGGCTATTTAAGGGCACATGAATGTTCTTAAAACTGTATATATCAGAGTATCAGAGCTAGTTTTTTTTTTATTTTTTGACCTTATATCCTTTATTCTGAAGTGAAGGGGTATAGCTTTCATCCATATCTCAGAGCAGGTCAATTGGAGGTTCCCGGACCCAAAATCATATTATCATAAATCATATTATTAGATAATCAGTCCATATGCCTTGTGGATATCTGTTAAAGACTATTACAATTGCTCACAATGATACAGATTGTCAAGATTGTGTTCCCTTATATTAGTATTCCATATTTAAGGTGATACACAAAGATACAGAGTAATATATTTTATGAGATTTCCAGTTTAGTTATTATTATTTCCAGCCAATTATCATGTAAATGAGTGAAATTCATCTAAACTTGTGGATTTCAGTCCTTTGGACAGCTGCTTCAATCTAAGTGAAGCAACTCATTGCATGATGACTCTGGGTAATGATTGCCATGCTAAAATAACATGCAGCAACATTGATCATTTTGTAGGTTCATTTCTAAAGAGTAACTTCGATGCATTGTGCCATTTAGACCTCAATACAATTGCAAGATAAATAACAATTATTCTAGTTTCTGTATTGAGAGTGATTCTTTGGTATCAGGTGACACCTACGCATCCATTTGATGGGGATGGAAAGCAGCTGCACAAGGCAGGAGAGATTCATTAGCTATTGTTGGTGATGACTGCTGGATAGAACTTGCAGTGAGAAGAGCTACTGTGAGACAAGACTGTAGAAAAATATTCAGAGAAATATAGACAGAGTAGGTCAAGTGGAGGTTGCTAATGCTGCCACTTCTGGAACCTCCTCAGTCCTTATTGAATTAATAAATTCAGAAAGTATACCGACCATAGAGAGAGGCACATTTTCTGAAGTAATCAGCTTCTACCAGGAAGTTTGCTATAAATTACACACAATACTCCCCAGCCAGGCTAGGGAACGGAGGACCTTGGGGAAAGAAGTTAACTTTATGGGGAAAATAGCCTTTTTCCAGATATGGACAAACTCTCTCCAAATTCATATCCTTTGAGTGCCTTGCAAGACAAAGAAAATATGAAAAACTTGTTTATTCACCATTAGCAACCCAGCTCACTTTTGGGATATTACTGGAATAGGACATTAAATGGAAGAATTATCCAGAGGCCAGGCTTCTAATTAACTATAAAATGATTATTATGCAATTCATGAAGCGGCTGCTATTTTGAGGGATTTTTTTCCTATCTTTTTTTTTTTTTTGCTCTAAATTAACTCAAAAAGACATTTCTGTCCAGTTACATATGTGTAACATATCAAAATATTTGGACATGAACCATCACAGAGCATTTCAAAAGTCAACACAGTAAGGGTTAATTTGATTCTAGTTATATTCATTTGTAATGTTAAATTTTCAATAGAGATTCTTGTTCACAAGCAGCAGTTTATCTTAAGGATTTGGATAACTCAGTTAAAGGAAAGGTTTGACAACTGAATGCTACAGAAATACAGAAACTAGGTTTATTAAGTTTTGAATTACTTAGTAATTCAAAGGCCTTTTCTTTGAATTCAAAGTCACTTGAATTACTTAGTAATTCTAAGGCATATATTTATCAGATACTGAATATAAACAATTCATCTCCTTAAATTTAAAACTCAACAAAACTCAACTAACTAGGTCACTTGACCCCACTCCTAAGATATGAGAACCAACACAATATACAGACATAGCAGGACCTGCTTGGGATGAACAAGAGACAACTTTTTAGAAGAGAAATTAAATATAAAGATATACCATTTCATAGTCTTGGTATCATCTCTCTTTATCTCCTCTATCTTTATTTTGATCATTACTTTTAATCCAGTCCAATCAAAATGCCAAAAAGGCTGGAGGGGGAGGGTAGGAAGTGCTATAGTCTTTCTGATATTGTGTCAAAATAGAACCGACACCTCCAACCAAAGAGCCAAAGGCAAAAAGCAGCACTTTCAAAAAACAGCTTCTTGCCACTTCTCACGGCACTTACAAGAGTCACAATGCAGTTTAAACAACAGGGTATTATTAACAAGAGAACTAACAAGGGAAACAAAAAGTCCTTAATGCCACAAGTGTTCAGTTATCTTACCTGAGTCACCATTCTCAGTTCCAAAGATCCCAGAACCACATATCCAAGACGGTGTCCTTTTGCGTCTCCAAATTTCAGGCAGGCACTTTGCAGAATCCAGAGTTTCCATTTTCTCTTTGCTACTTCTCTCTCCAGGGTTACGACCTGCTCAGCTTCTCCAAGGTTCTTCAAACCTTTCCAACAAAGGTTGAATGCAAAATCAGCTTTCCAAATCCCTGCCTTTGTCCAGGTACCAGCATTACATGCCACCTTGCTGGGAACCATGTACTTGGTTTATCAGGCCTGCCTTCAGCGGTGTCTGCCCACATGTACCATGCCTGTCCTCAGCAGTTCCTGGTTAATCCCAGCCTGCTGGTAGGTATCCAATTCCACACCAGCTACTCCTCTGCCAGCCACTCTCCCACTATGACTCCTTTCTACCATGTGCTCACTCTTCTGGGGGGCTTGCTCCCAGTTCAACCTCATGGCTCCTCTTTACCAGCCCACTTCTCACGTCTCCTATGCCTCTTTCTGGACTACTTCCAGCCTCCTCTTTTTTGTGAGACCTTTTTGCACTTCTCATTTCTTCTTGCAGGTCTTTCACTCAGTCCCTGCCCACCAGGACAGTATAGCACCCAATACAATTTTCAACTATGTCACTACCAGAGGCCTCAGCTGCCCATCCAGCCAAGATACCCCATACCATTTCTATATAAATTTATATATAAATTCAAAGAAGTAAAACTAATCAAAACATTTTTAAAGGCTTAAGAGTTAAATTTACAAAGCCAAATAGCACAAACTGAAAAAGTGAATGACAGAATAGGCATCAAATAATGCATGTGTAATCAAGACCTAGGTAGTCAAATTTGATAGCTTATAAGAGTATCAAGTCAATTCAGTTTGAGAGAGGGGTATTTTCTGCAAATAGTGCTTTAAAACAAGCAAATGAAATTCCATTAAAAAGAGAGAAATATCAGTCCCTACTTCACACTACCTAAAAAGTTAATGGATCATGGGCTAAAACTTAAAAGTTAAAACTATAAAACTTCTAGAGGAAATGTCATGAGTTTGGGATAGGCAATAATCTCTTAGAATATAGAAGTACTAATATAAAAGAATAAATAATTCATTGGAGGTGCTGGTGGCCTGACTGTGGGTACAGGGTAAACAGTGCACATGACCATGGTGATGTTCCCTACCCTATAACACACAGTTCTCTGTGTGGTAACTTTGTCCCTTAAGAGGCATTTGGCATCTGAAGAACATAATTTGTTATCCCTAAACTGGTGTGGAGAACATGTGGCTGCTATTTAGTGGGTACAGACCAAGGGTGTTACTGAACTACCCACATTGTGGAGACAAGAAGAAACATGTGGCAGCTAGCCCCTATGACACCAGTGTCAGCTGTGTGAGGTGGAGAACCCCAAAGATGGTCAATGGGCCAATCATTGAGAAAAAAAGAAGTGGGATACCCTTCAAAAGTAATTTTGAGCATGTGTCAGGACTCCCCAAACATTGAATATTCCCCTATACATTTTTGCACCTGCATTCTACCTCTAAACCCACTCCTGGCTGCAGATGGACATGCAAAAGGCAGCTGGGTTGGCTGCTTGGCTCTTCCCTGGTCTCAGTTCTTTGCCACCAGCAGACCAGGGAGCCCCGAGCCCCAGCCACCAAGTCCAGCAGAAGCTCACTCTGGTATTGAGGGTTGTCAGGCCATCCTCCAGCTGGGTTTGAAAGGATACAGATTCAGTTTGGGCCTGATTGAAACAGAAACCAGTTTTGAGTGGTGTGCTCTTTCTAATTGAGGTTTGTTAAAAGGATAATTGGGGTGAAAGGTAGAAAGAGAACCTCTTAACTCAGTATGTTGTAAGGCTGGATACTCAGTTTGTGCCCAGAGTCCATTTGGCTAATTTCTACAGTGCTTTTATGGTCAAATGAACTAGATCTGTGTGCATGGGGTCTGGATGGCTCAGCACTTTCTAAATATGCTACACTGGGAATTTAATACACTGCTCTGATCCTTAGTTTCTCCAACTACAAAATGGTGACAATATTGGTACCAATACTCTGAGGTTCTTATAAAGAGCTGGGCTAATGCTTGTAAAGAGATTGTAGTGTAGTAATTCACATCTCGTCAGCACTAAGTAAATGGTAGCTATGAACTTTTATTTTCCCGCATAATTAACTTCCAGATATTCCAGGTTCCTCCAGCCTCTGACAACAGAAAAAGCTTCCCCTTGCTTTTTCTCCCCACAGCATTTAGGCATAGGTTCCTGGGCCTTAATTACACTAGGTCAACAGCCTTTCTTTGTTATTGTAATCATCTACAAAAGGGCTCCTCCCTGCCCCCCCAAATCATTCAGCCACAGCCACTATTACCCTAACTCTCTTCTCTCTGTCCTGAGAAGGCTTCCTCTAGCCACAGGCCCACTCAGAGACACACCTTCATGTATTGTATTCCCAGCAGTTGGGGCTCTGTGTTCTCCCAGGGCTGTTGAGTTTGGAAGAGTCCAGGTCTCATCAGGGGTACATATAGCACTGGAAGGGAAATTTCTTTGTAACTCTGCTTTTTTTTTTTTTTCTGATAGGCTACCAAGTGACCAATTCTCACTTGAAATTTGTGCTGATTAGTTCTCTCAAGTTATCCCTCCAAACTGTTGCTCAGTAGGCACTTCAATCAGTCCAAAAGAATAGAGAATACCAGACACACTCTTTTTTTTTTTTTTTTTTTTTTTTTTTTTTTTTTTTTTTTTTTTTTTTTT
>PVHY01027494.1:0-16180 GCA_004024945.1 Uropsilus gracilis
GTACCACAGACTCAAGCAATCCCCAGCCTCAGCTTCCCAGGTAGCTGGGATTACAGGTGCGCACCACCACACCCAGCTATTTTTTTGGAACTAGGTCTCGCTACGGGCCCCAGGTGGGACTCGAACCATGATCCCTAGCCCTGGCTGCTTCATAGGCTGAAGCTTACAGTCACAAGCCACTGTGCCCGGCCCCCATGCTGGCTTTTTTCACTTAGAATTGTGCTTTTGAGAGTCATCCATGTGGTGCATATGTCAGCAGTTTCCACTTTGTCATTGGTGAGTAATATTCCATGATGTGCACATACCACAGTTGTTTATCCATTTGGACATTGGTGGATGTACTGGGCAAAACCCAACTTGGGGCATATTCTAGGGATCCCAAAGGAATTGGGTTGTTGGAAATTTAAGTCGTTTCTGGTTTTCAGATAATTGTGAATAAAATTGCCTTGAATGCTCCTATAAAAGTCTTTGTGTAGATATGTACTTTCATTTCTCTAGGGTGAGATACCTAAATAAGGATAGGACAGGGATAACGAGGTTGAGGGGTGAAAAAGGAACCCATTAACAGTGTGGCAGCGGTGGGATTCGAACCCACACCATCAAAATGGCTGGAACTGAAATCCAGAGCCTTAGAAACCACTCAGCCACACTACTTCCCACTTACAGGGATAGGATGGTTTGATTGTATGTTGTTTTCAGCTTTACAGGAAGTTGTCAGATTGTTTTTAAAAATGGTTAGGGTATTTTATATTACCACCAGCCATTCATGAAAGTTCATTGCAGCCTGGGTATATCTTTTCATTTCCCAAAAAGTCAGTTTTTAATTTTAACTGCATTCAAATGATCAATGTTTTCTCTTGATGGTTCATATTTATGTCCTCAAAAATAATTGCCTATCTTCAGGTGAGGATACCAAGATGTTCTCCCAGAATTATATATTTTGAGCTTTGAATTTTTGTGTATCATATGAAGTAAGGATACGGATCAATTTCCCCATAAGAAATGGATATCTCATTTTTAAGGATTGCTAGAAGAGACTATCTTTTCCACTTATAATTATTTTGGTAGTGTTGACCTCAAAAAGCAATCGTTATTTCACTAACAAAATGGATTTGAAAATGACAACAAAAAGGCAATTTGGAAAGTGCAGTCTTGCGGTAAGACACACGGACTTGCCTAGAACAAAATACAGTTTTTTACTGGGCAAAGAGGTACCTCCTTCCTTCTCTTGGGGCGGGGAGGCAATATCCCTTCTGCTGAAGAAGCAGGGCATGTGGGTTCCTGTAGTTGGCTGCTTGCACACACCTGGGAATGCTCTGCTAGTCTCCTGACCTATATTTATGAATACTGATTTTCCCAGTGTCTTTCAAAAACCAACTGTGGTAAGTCCAGAGCTAAAGATAAGAAAAAAGAGTTCTAGTTTCCAGCCAGATATGGCCAAAGAAAGTTTCCCAACGGGACAATAAAGGAATCTAGGCAAAGTGTCGATGAATAGCTAGTGAGCACGGTGTGGATGGTGGTGGGTGAGAAGGGCTGAGTGTAGGCAGGAGTGAGACAGGGTGGGGTGTGTTTTGCTTAGGAGTCTACACTTTATCTTGGGAGGTTGGAGGGGCTAATGTCCTGCTTTAGCCAGGAAGTGACTTCATGAGATTTGCTTTCAGTACCTTCACCCAAAGTTGTAAGAGGAAGGATTGCAAGAGGTTAGAATGGGAGTGGCCCATCTGTCAGGAGGCTCAGGAAGGTATTACTAGAGGTGACCATGGGAGGAACACTCTCTGATTTTTTTTGACTTACCAATTTGGAGTCATGCTTAAGAAATACTTGTTCAATATAAATGATGTCCATGTGTTGAAGTCACAGGTGACTGGAGCAAGATTGGGAGAAGGATGTTCTACATGGAGTAGTGGTTCTCAGACCCTCAGACTCCAGACTGAATTCAATCCCAGAGGCCTTGACTCAGAGGCCAGACCTTTGTATTTTAACCCCTCTCCCCACCCCTTCCCACACTTGATACACAGTGCCATGAGCCACTACTGATTCCAGTTGATGGCAGGTCTCAGACTTGAGTGAATGAAGGTTTGAGTCTCTAGAAGGAAGTGTAAGAGGTGGAACATATTTAAGGGGGAAAATTTAACTTTGGATATTGGTTATCTTACATTTGGGAGATTTTCACAAAAGGTTGTAGAAGACAGTATAATACATGGGTTTGAAGCTCATGGAATTTCCATGTCCATCAGCACATGGAACAGGGATCTAAGCTTGGGATCTGTGAACCCAGGACGTTCTAGGGATAATTTCATGTAGATGCATATTTGTTCACTACTTTTCCTTGGTCACCAGTGTGTGACCTTGAGCAAGCTGATTCCTGTTGCTACACCTGTGTCCTCTGTGAAACAATACTAGAAAGTCTCACAATTATACTGTCTTGGAGGTAAGTCCCCTGAAGTTTCCCTGGTCCTATCAGTGGGAATGGCTCTGACAGTATCTTGTGGTGTAGATCCTGGTACATCTGCAGAGACTGTCTATTGCTGTCCCTCCTGTTTGCTTTGGCCTTTCTATGGCCTGCCTGAGAATGCAGCATCTTGCTTTGGTCCCCATATCACCAGCTGGGGCGTCAGGGGAGGGAGAGTGCATGGATCTTGCTCTTTGGACAAAATACTAGATTCAAAGGATGCTTTTTCCTCAGTAGCACAGTGGTGGGTATCCCCGCCTGTCAAAGGGATGCTTTTACCTTCTAAGAACATCTGAATCAAAACATTTAATCCAAATCACACAAACACTGATTCATTTTGGACAGAGAACTTGCTAGAATGAACTTCATTAAACAACCACTGGATCGATGTCTTTTAATATCATGGTTTTCTGTTCTTTTAGTACATTTGAAAAGACTGGCTTAATTTCAGTCACTTGGGTGGTCACTAACATCATCTGTTCCCATCGGACAACAGTGCTCAGACACTCAGCTGTGACCTCTGAGGGTGTGGAGCTCCAGCTCTGGAACCTCACCTTCTCCCTAAAGCCGGAAGGAAAACCTCTGAATGGGAAGAGCCCATGCTGAGTGACTCCAAACTCAATCCTGGGCCTGCCTCGCTCAGCTGTGTGACCCTGGACCACTCCTTCAAATCCCCCCCGAGAATCGTTTTTCCCATCTCTGAAATGGGGGTGATAATACATACCCGCCTAGCTCAAAAAAGCTGTTGGTAGTACAGCAATAGAAGCAATTATTCGTGCTTGCTTCGGCAGCACATATACTAAAATTGGAACGATACAGAGAAGATTAGCATGGCCCCTGCGCAAGGATGACACGCAAATTCGTGAAGCGTTCCGTATTTTTACTAATATATGGTCAACCAAATGAAACTGCACAACGGGAGAATGGGGACCAGCTGGAGCAGGTGGGAAGGGGAGGTGGTGGGTGACCCCCAGGGACTGAAATGATGTGAAATATATATAAATAAATTAAATAAAAAAAAAAAGAAGAAGCAATTATTCTGCACCATAACTGCCGCGATTCCGTGTGTAATACCCACTCTGAGCACGAGTGGGCGCTCCTTCCTTGGTTTGTCGTCTTGTCGGTATCACTAATGAAACGAGCGCCCTTTTCGTGCTCTGACCACTGGGTGGCACCACAGATCTGATTCTCTGATTATTTTGTTTGCAAAGGCAGCTTTTCCGTTTGAACCATATGAAATGCCTTTTTGTCTACACCGGAACCAAACGATTTCTGGCAATTTCATGTGGTCCTACCTAATGTCTGCGGTGCCTCCTGTGCTGGGCTGTTACCATTTGACTTTGTCTCAGCCAGACTCTGATCCACTGCACGGCCCCTCCCACGCAAGGCAAGTCGTTAGGAAACCTGCATGGTGTCTCTGAGATGGGTGGTCTGAGCTGGCTGGAGGGCACCTTCTATCTCTAACAGCCAGGATTTGCCATCAGAGACTTTAGAGTCCAGACAGGTTGGGAAAAGAAAGCTAGAAAGACAGCTTCAGCGTTAAGGGCAGAGCCAGAGCCATAGAGAAGCAGCAGGCTGGTGAGCACAGGAACCGGATTGTACAGCAGAGGTCTCTCATGTTACATTAGTCCAAATTACTGACCCAGGAAGCCATTTCCCAACCAACTCAAAAGACACACCAAGGCCAGGTGCACTGACCTTCTGTTCCCGCTTCCCACTCCCTACTCCTCACACGGAAAGCTGGCCTTGGGATCTTAGCATTGTGTAAGAAGTTGAGAAACTTTAGAAAGATCTCAGATCATTAACAGAATTGGATGGTGATCCTAAGAGGTGGGAGTGACTCACCTGAGGACTGGGTGAGGCTGTATAGCCCCCTAGTCCCCTGGGCCCCAGGCAGGTCCTGGGGTAAACAGCCTATCTTGTCTGACCTACAGCTAAGTAAAGTCCCACATTTGCATGGAGGGGGATTCCTTGACTAGCTGTGAATCTTTAGCCAAAGGAGCCTGGGTGTTTTCACATATAAATAAACTTTGACCTGTTCAAGGAAGGGGTGTATAAGTACCTTTATCATATTTATTCATTTTGTGTTTTTTCTTTTTCAGAGGCAAGGGTTCAGACAAAGGTTTTTTTCTTTCTTTTTTAAAAATAATTGAATGGGAACTAAAAAAAAAAAAAACTTCCTAGAAATATAAAAGTGGTTTAATATTAGGAAATCTACCAATGTAGTTTACAGATTACAAATCAAAAAAGAAAAGTCATATGATTATCTAAATAAATGTTGAAAAGCTCAATTTAATCTTAATAAATGCTCTTAATAAAATAGAAATAGCTGTATTCTTCATTAACTTGATAAACTATCTTAAGTGTCAAACTATCCCAATTAAAATGCTTAATTGGGATTCATGATAATTAAAGACAGGAACAAGAGAGATATGTTTGTTTTCACAGCGAGGAGTTAACATTTTCCTGGGTGTTTCAGCCAATGTTATTTGACAAGAGAGCATAAAGGTATAAAGGTCAAAAAGGAGGAAACATTATTGTTTGCTTTTCTTTTTTTTTGAGACTAGATCTCATTGTGTTGTTGCCCCGGGGTAGTCCCAATCCCATGGACTCAAGCAACCCCTAGCCTTAGCCTCCCAGGTAGCTGGGATTACTGGAGCCCACCACCGCACCCACCTGCTTTTTTGAGACCAGGTCTTGCTATGTTGTCTCAAACCCAGAACTCAAGCGATTTCTGGCCTCTTGCCTCTCAGCGCTTGGATCACAGGCATGCACCACAATGCCCAGCTACATTATTGCTTCTAAATCGCATAATTTTATACCAAAAAAGTTCAAAAGATTTGACTAAAAAAATGTTAAACATCAAATGCTACAATGACATAAAGCAACAGGAAGTTTCATTACTGGTGGAAAAGCAAAATGGTACAGCCCTCTTAGAGGATGGTTTGGTGGCACCTTGTAAAATTAAATGTGCTCT
This sequence comes from Uropsilus gracilis, assembly GCA_004024945.1. Taxonomy (NCBI): domain Eukaryota; kingdom Metazoa; phylum Chordata; class Mammalia; order Eulipotyphla; family Talpidae; genus Uropsilus; species Uropsilus gracilis. Next base: position 5,430 of record PVHY01027494.1, read on the forward strand.
TACCATTCAACCCAAGTGTCCTTGGTATTTACTCAAATGAATTGAAATGTATGTCCACCAAATACCTTCTCGCTGATGTTTACAACAGACATTCATAACTGCCAAAACTTGGCAGCAATCAAGATGTCCTTCAGTAGATGAATAGATAAATAAATTGGTCCATCCAGACAATGGAATATCATTGAATAAAAGCTTCAAACCATGAAAACATACAGAGGAACCTTAAATGCGTATTGCTAAGTGAAGAAGTCAGCCCAGAAAGGTTTCATATATATGATTACAGCTGTAAAGCATTCTGGAATAGGCACTGCTACAGAGACAGTGAAAATGATGAGGTAGACAGGGGTGTGGGGAGGCAGGGATGAATAGCAGAGCACAGTGGATTTTTAGGGCAGGGAAACTATTCTGATGACACCAAACTGGTAGATACAAGCCATTATACACTTGCCAGAACTCAGGATTTGCAACACAAAGAGGGAATCCTAATGTGAACTATGGACCTTGGCAGATAATATCAATTTTGATTCATAAATATATCCTTTGATATAGGATCTAGATGGTGAGAGAGGCCCTGTATATGGTAGGCTGGGGAAGTGGAGGGGGTATGTGAGGATTTCATGCTTTCCATTCAGTTTTGCTGTGAAGCTAAAATTTCTCTAAAACTTCTCAAAAAAAACTGTTAATTAAAAAAATAATTACAAATAACAAAATAATTCAGTAAGATGTGTAGTTTAAAATTAGTATTCAAAGCATACAGCAAGGGAGGGGGAAGAAAGGAGGGCAAAATCAGGGGAGCACAAGGGATCATGGTTATGATTCCTGGGTGGATGATATGGTGGTGGGAAAACTGTGAGGTATACAACAATGTAAAAAATATATATATATATAATTTTTTAAGAGACTAGGTCTTGCTATATTGCCTAGGGTAGTCTTTAACCTGTGGACTCAATTGATCCCTAGCCTCAGCCTCCCAGGTAACTGGGATTACAGGTGCATGCCACATACCTGGCCAAATATATATATATATGTATATATATGTATATATAAAATGTAATTAAACAATTACAGAAATAGTGGGTTTTACACTTACAAACAAGAATTAGAAAAATGAATGAGGCCGGGCATGGTGGTGCATGCCTGTAAGCAGCAGCCTAGGAAGCCGTGGCCAGGCCAGGGATCGCGGTTCAAGTCCCGCTGGGGGCACGTAGCAAGACCTAGTTCCAAAAAAAATATATAACTGGGCATGGTGGTGTGCGCCTGTAATCCCAGCTACCTGAGAAGCTGAGGCTGTGAATTGCTTGAATCTGTGGTACCCCGGGCAATGTGAGCCTGTGGGTCCACAGGCAAAAATAGCAAAAACTAGTCTCAAAAAAAAAAAAAAAAAAGTCAGGGAAGAATCATTTCAAAACAGTTCATAAGATTCATACTAAGAAAAATATAAACTAAAATTCCCTGAGATAAGACTTTTGCCTATTTGTTTTAAAAAAAACAAATTTGGTTTGTTTTTTTACATACATTTGGTTTGGTTTACATACATTCCTGTCATGTATTTGCTTAGCATTTGCTCTCCTTTATCTTGTATTTTGGCTGCTCTTTTGAAATTAATCCTCCCCAACCACTATCCTCTTCTCCCCCCATAGACAGGTTTCTTGACGGTTAACTCAATTTTTACTACCTCAGTCTTGGAAGATAGTTTCCAGGATTCATACTTCCAGGTGGATGGCTATTTTCTATCAACACTTGCAAGATTGTATTCTCTAGCCTCTGTTGTTGATAAACCTTGTATCTTTTCTTTTTATGTCTAGGAAAGGATTTATTTTTATTTATCATGTTGACTATTCATTTTTGTATGTAGACCTCTGATATTATGTTTTTCACTAAATCTAAAATTTCACTAAGTCTAAACATTTCACCACCATTCTCCCTTTAAATATGTGCATTCCTTCATTATCCCTTTTTGGGGATGTCATTATATACATATATTTATTTTAGAGTTTTTTATTCTAACTTTCATCTCTTAATTAGTGCTTCCTTAATGTTTTCCCTCTAATTGTTTCTCAATTAGATAGTTTGGTAGTTTATTAACCCCTGAACCCCTGAACTTCTGATTCTTTGACCCTAACTGGTATTTTATTACCAGAATTATGATTACATTTCAAAAAATTTAAAATCTATTTGTTGCTGTTAATCTCTTACTACTTTAATATTTCTTTAAACTTTTAACCCATCTCTCTAATACTTTATTATTTCCTTTCTGTGATATGTTTATTTCTTAAACATCTCATGGGTAACTTATTTTTAAAAAACCTTGATTTAGAAATAATTTTAGCTTTGCAGAAGAACTGCAAAGATAGTACAGGTAACACAGCTTCCCTTTATGCCAACATCTTATATAACCATGTGTTTTGCAACCATGCCAATCCGGGGAGGTTCTTTAGCGGTCCTAGCAGCCAAAGAATGTCAGAGCCTTTGGCTTAATCTTCATAGAGTTTTAATGATGAACAGGGGAAAAACAGGCAGCAAAGAAACAGTCACTTGAGTTTCTCTCCCTGACTTCTAATTCTCCTTTGCTTTTCTTCAAGCCCTCCTCCCAGAGTGAGGCTGCCCCTAATCCCTTCCCACCTTGCCTGGGCACACCCCACCCACTGGGCCACATGGGGAGGGCGCAATACCACAAAGGCGCTGGTCATAGGGGCTAATGGTGGAAGGGTGTGGAAAAACCCTGAAAACTCATTTACCCTGCACCATGGTGTATTTATACAAACTAAAAAATTAACATTGGTATAATACTATTAACTAAACTACTGATTTGATTTGATTTTTATTATTTATTATTATTTTTTTTTTTTCGAGACTAGGTCTCGCTATCTTTGCCTGTGGAACCGCAGGCTCTCGTTGCCCGGGGTACCACAGACTCAAGCAATCCCCAGTCTCAGCTTCCCAGGTAGCTGGGATGACAGGCGCGCGCCACCACGCCCAGCTAATTTTTTGGAACTAGGTCTTGCTACGGGCCCCAGGCGGGACTCGAACCGCGATCCCTAGCCCCGGCCACTTCATAGGCTGAAGCTTACAGGCATGAGCCACCGTGTCTGGCCTTGAAACTACTGATTTTAAATCCAGTCACAGTGGCACATGCCTGTAAGCACCAGCCTATGGTGCACGGTTGGGACTGGGGATCTCAGTTCAAGTCCTGCTAGGGGCAACATAGCGAGACCTAGTACCCCAAAATAGCTGGGTGTGGTGGTGCGCGCCTGTAATCCCAGCTACCTGGGAAACTGAGGCTGGGGATTGCTTGAGTCCGTGGTATCACAAGCAACGTGAGCCTGTGGTTCCACGGGCAAAAATAGTGAGACCAAGTCTTAAATACATACATACATACATACATACATACATACATACATACACACATACAAACATACATACACACATACAAACATACATAAACAAACTACTGATTTTAATTGGAGCTCACCAGTTTTCCCATGAAGCCTGGCTTTCTGTTCCAGCATTCTATCAAGATACTTTGATGTGCTTAGTCATCCCCACTCCTTAAATTCTATATGATAAGTCCTTAGATTGTATCTCAGTCTTTCTTTTCTTTTTTTCGTGACCTTGGCTTTTGAAAAATACTGGTCAGGTATTTCACAGTTTTAAATTTGGGATTATCTTTTATTTTCTGGAATTGTGAGTTTTTGGGGTGAATCCCACACAAATGAAGAGCCCTCCTCATCACATCACATCACATCAGATTGATGTGTACTTGTTTTATTACTGGTACTGCTACCTTTGTTCACTTGGTTAAAGAGGAGTCTGCTAAGAAGCCTCACTATGAAATGACTATATTTCTTCTTTCCATACTTTATTTTCAAATCCGCTGTTTTTTTTTTATTGGATTAATTCTCAATTAAAATAGAAAATGAGGGCCGGGCACGGTGGCTCGTGCTTGTAAGCTTCAACCTATGAAGCAGCCGGGGCTAGGGATCACAGTTCGAGTCCCACCTGGGGTCCGTAGCGAGACCTAGTTCCAAAAAAATAGCTGGATGTGGTGACGCACGCCTGTCATCCCAGCTACCTGGGAAGCTGAGGCTGGGGATTGCTTGAGTCTGTGGTACCCCGGGCAACGAGAGCCTGCAGTTCCACAGGCAAAAATAGCGAGACCTAGTCTCAAAAAAAAAAAAAAAAATGAGTCAGGGGTGTCAGTCATGGTCTGTAATGCAGAAGTCCCCTTCACTGATGGCTTGCATAGCCACCAGCATTTGAGTTTCTTTTAAGAACTGGGACCCATCTTAGAAATCCATGTTTGCTTTTCCACCTTGATGTCTTGGCGCAATATCAGTAGTAACCTATTTGAAACACTCCAGCAATACCTTTAAGGATGAAATTTCCCATCAGTGTCCAGTTTGTCAGCACCACTAGTTGTACATACAAGTGTTTCCTCTCTTTCAGGAGTATGGCCATTGTCAGCTCTGAGACCTAGATGTCTGCTTCCCTTTCCACATTCAATTTGTGAGAAGCAGTCACTAAGTTTAGCCTGTCCTCAAGGAGAGAAGAGGTAAAACCCCTTACCTGGAGGTGAGAGTGTTAAAAAAAACTGGAAGAGTTGTGCAGTCGTGAATAACTTTTTGCAGGAAATACTGAGTCTATGCAAATATCCTGCTTGTCCTAAACAATTTTGTCACTAATCTTACCTGCAGGAATTTTGCTGTAGTATTCTCTAGGTGGTCTTCTGTTTCATTTGTAACTCTTAGATTTATTATTTCAAACTCATCTATAAGGAAGACTTGTCCCTTTCCACTCATTTCTAAATTCACAAATATGGATTTTATTTTTTACTAGGAATTTATATTCTCCTTTTAATCAATTTAATATCTCCAATTCCTAACTGAGAATGCACATCTACACCAATCCTTTCCTACTTTTGCCTCCACTTTTTCCTGGCATTCTTTTCCTTTTCTCAAAACACTTCCTTACATCCCTAGCCCCCACCCTGGAGTTTGTCTTGCTTTGAAGAAACCAGGTATATCTTTTTTTTTTTAAGGTTATGGGCAATTTTATTTTATTTTATTTTTTATTAATTAAATAATTTATTTATATATAAATTTCACATCTTTGTGATCTCCAGGGTTTACCTCCCCCCTCCATGACTGTTCCCACCCAGTCATGGCCCCCTGCCCTCAAGTTGTGTACAACAAGCTGTTGGCTTGTTTTGACTTTTCTTCATGGTTTTTTTTTAATCTTTCCCATGTCCCATATAATAGTGAAACCATTTGGTTTCTTTTTCTTTTTGACTTGTTTCTGCTAATATGATTTCTTCTAAGTCCATCCATGTTGTCATAAAATCAATTTGTCATTTTTAATTGATGAATAATATTCATATTATTCATGTGTATATATACCACATCTTTTTCATCCAGTCATCTGTTTTGGGACATTTCGGTTGCTTACATGTCCTTGCAATTGTAAACAGTGCTGCAATAAACATCTGAGCACAGGTGTCCCTTTGTACAAGCATGAGACCAGGTGAAGTCTGAAATCCATTACTTCAGGGAAACCTTCTCTGATGATCAGACTTCCCTTATTTCTAGTCTGAGTCAAGCATGACCTGTCTGTGTCACAGACCTGTATTTTACATGATTTTAAAAGCACTTTCTTAAATTTCACATCATTGTAATCCCAGGGATTTACCCTCCCAACCTCCCTTCCATTCCCCCCCTTTCCCTCCTGCCCAAAGTTGTATGCTTTTCTTCAAGGCTTTTGTTTACTTTTCCACTATATCCCATATATTAGTGAAACCATTTGGTTTCTGTCTTTTTCTTTTTGACTTTTTCTGCTAATATGATTTCCTCTAAGTACATCCATGTTGTCATAAAATCATCCAATTTGTCATTTTTAATTGATCAGTAATATTCCATCATGTATATATACCACATATTTTTCATCTAGAAGCACTTTCTAATTAGCAGAAGAGGACTGAACTATTTAATTGAAAGCAGGAGAGGAAAAAAAATCAATCTAATGTATGGTAAACAGAAATATGAAAAGAATAGAAGTATATCCAAATATAACAGCATTAGCAATAATTATAAATACAATGTCACTAGTTATAATACACAAATAGTAGATAGCTAGACAAATGTTCTTAATGTTAATGTCAAGATTGCAAAGAACATTTAAGACAAAGTGACAGATAAACTGAAAATAGGAAAAAGACATAATAACTACGAACCAAGGAAAATCAGAGAATGACTATTTTACTAAAATCAATGCAAAGATTTAATAAAATAGCCTTTAAAACCCATGTGATATTCTTCAAGGAAATAGAACAAAAATATTAAAATTGATATGAAACCACAAATGGTCCTGAGTAGCTAAAGCAATCCTGAGAAAAAAGGAGAAAAATGGAGGTATCATGTTACCTGATATTATACTACACTACAAAGCAGTAGCAATTAAAACAATAAGGTATTGAAATAAAAACAGACACATGAATCAATGGATCAGAATCAAAAGTCAGAACTAAACCCATGGAGGGGACACCTGAGAGAGAGGGGGAAGGTATCCCAAAAACCATTTACTGAGATTGTGATTTAAAGAATAAAAATAAATAAAACTATTAAAAAATTTTAAAAAAGAACTAAAACCATGTGTATGTCAATACCTGATTTATGACAAAGAGGCCATGACCTTATTATGGAGAAAGGACAGTCCCTTTAATGAATGAAGCTGGGAGAACTGAATGTAAAAGAATAAGACTGGATTACTCTCTAATTCCATAAAGAAAATAAACTCAAAATGGATGAAGACTTAAATATAAGATCTAGAAAAATAAAATACATTGATGAAAATATTGGCAATATGTTTCATGACATCAATGAAAAAGATGCTTTTGAAGACTTGACCCTCATGGTAAGGGAAATAGAAGCAAAATAAAACAAAACAAAAACCCAACCCAGCTGGGCATGGTGGCACACCTGTAGGCGGCAGCCTAGGAAGCCACTGGGGCCAGGGATCACAGTTTGAGTCCCGGTTGGGGGCATGTAGTGAGACCTAGTTCCAAAAAATATAGCTGGGCGTGGTGGTGCATGTCTGTAATCCCAGCTACCTGGGAAGCTGAGGCTGGGGATTGCTTGAGTCTGTGGTACCCCGGGCAACGTGAACCTGCGGTTCTACAGACAAAAACAGTGAGACCTATCTCAAAACAAAAAACAAAAACCAAAAATCCCAAAGCAAAATAAAGACAACAACAACAAAGAAAGCTTTGTAAAAAACTTTTAGACAGCAGAAGAAAACAAAAGTAGATTAAGAAGACATCTTACTGAATGGGAGAAAATATTCAAACATTACTCATGGGTGTTAATATCCAATATATAATAAAAGAAAGCTATTCAATTTAACAACAACAGTAGGTCTCAACAGACAGTTCTCCAAAGAGGATATATAGAAGATCAATAGATATATGGGAAAATGTTCAACATCACTGTTAAGGGAGATGTGAGTTGAAGCTGTCATGAGATATCTATCACCTTACACCTGTGAGAATGGCATGTATTAAAAAGCAAAACAATAATAAGTATTGGAGAAGACATAGAGAAAGAGGAAGTGTGGTGGGAATGTAAATTGGTACTACCATTTGGAAAGTGAGAGTGGGATATGATCCAGTGATCCCACATTTGGGCATCTATCCAAAAAACATGAAATCATCAACTCAAAATATGATATCTTCCACGGGGTTTATTATAACATTATTCATACAAACTAAGACTTGGAAGCAACCTAAGTGTCCACTGACAGAAGGTTGGATCAAGAGGATGGGTGGATCAAGAGATCCATCTACACAATGGAATACTATTCAGTTATAAAGAAAAAGTATTACCATTTACAGAGAAATGGAAGAAATGTGAAGAAATTATGTGTAGTAAAGCAAGTCAGACAGCAAAATATTGAAAGTTTTCACTGATTTAAGTGCAATAAGGAATCACAGCAGATGAGTTGACAAAGCAAAATAAACTAGCAGACATTCATAAAGGAAATGAGGTTTTGGGGGTCAAAAGGGAGGGTGGTTGGGTAAAGGGGGAAAAGAAAGATTCAGCTAATCAATGCAAACAGAGAGAGGGATCAGAACATGACCATTTCCCAAGTCCCTTGAAAAAAGGGGTCTGGATGCTGGTAAGTCTTAAATCAAAGTTGGGACCAGTTCATTTAACACCTCTGACTTGGGTGGGTTGGAGTGGGGTGGAGTGGAGTGGGTGGGGAGGTGGGGTGGGGGTCACACTTTAAGGATATGAGCCTGACTTTGACCTATCTCTTCTGGAACTTGTGGACTAGAGGGGATGGGATAATATTCATGGCCCCATGCAATCAGCCAAATTCGAAAAGCAGAAAGACTGGCAGGAAAAAGAAACCTATTTTTTTTCACTAAGTAAAGGACATTTATTAAAAAAATGAAAACAGACAAAACATAAGATTTATGTGATTTTTATTTGTGAAATATATTCACTTTTACAGCACAAGTATGGTATTTACATTATAAGTCCTTTTGACAAAGTATGTGTGTCACTTTAAAAGAATGCTGTGAGATGATGATCTGAAAGGCCTATCAAGGGTTCTGAAAGGAGTCATGGAATTTGATCTCCAGAAATTCACTGTAAAACAACATAAATAAAATATGATTAAACAGCAGGGGTTCCCCATTAATAAACATTTTATTTCTCTGTCTCAGGATGACCTGTGGGCCTGCAAGCTCAGCATGGTTTTGACCTTTTTAAACAGTTGTTAAAAAAACAAACAACCAAACAACAAAAATACTCAATGGAAAATAACAGGCACTTAAAAAGGAATACAATGGAAATGGTAGTAGTTAGGGTTTCAAGCAAGACAAATGTCCAGAACTTGTTTGAATCATTATTTAGTAGTCAATTTTGATTCAGAAGGGCAAATTTGAGCATTTTCTGGGCAGTAGCTGGTATTTCAGAATGATTTTTATTTTTTCGGCCTCCTCCCTCAGAATGATTGTTAATTGCAATAATAACCATGGAGTGGGGGTAATAATATATTCTGATTATGAAAACAAAACAAATAGACATCCCTGTAAATAGGGGTGAAAATAGAGAAAATAATTTAAAGCAGATTTAAAATTACATGTAGCTAACCATCCAAAATAACCATTTCAAATATTGGAACTATTATGTTTTTCTATGAATTTTGTGTTTATGATTGTTTTTGCAGACTTGGAATGTGCTAGTAATTTTATAAATATTTAAATTTAATATCACATGAGTATTTTTATGTCTTTAAATATTATTTGAAAACATGCTAGAGGTTTCATAATAATATATCACATGAATGAACAACTTTAAAAAATATTCCTACATGACTTGTCATTTATAATATGTTCAATGATAAACACATTACTACATTATGAACAGGATTATGTGTTGAATATCTTAATTGTTATATCTTCATATTATTAAGGTAAATTAATAGAAGCGAAAGATGTCAGAAAAGCAATATTAATGTTTAAGAACAAGTAATTCAATGTAAAAACCTCCACATTGTCAAAGAGGGATATAACATTTGGCAAAATGGACACAAACATATCTGTTTCTAGCAACTTTTTTTTTTTTTTTTTTGAGACTAGGTCTTGCTATTTTTGCCGGTGGAACCGCAGGCTCACTTGCTTGGGGTACCACGGACTCAAGTGATCCCCAGCCTTAGCTTCCCAGGTAGCTGGGATTACAGCTACACGCCACCACACCCAGCTATTTTTTTGGAACTAAGTCTTATTACATTGCTCCCAGCGGGACTCAAACCACCATCCCAGATTCCAGCTGCAGCTTCCCAGGCTGCCGCTTACAGGCATGCGCCACCATGCCGGGCCTTCTAGCAACATTCTTAAAATACATATAGTTCAATTGATTCAGTTCATGATCAAAGGTGAAGCCAGGAAGGAATCCCCTATGAATTAAAAACACCATAGAATATGAATTGGCGTTTAAAACGCAGGGTTGTGTGAAAGATAGCATTAAGAGAATAAGGTTGATGAGCATGGGACAATATAATGCAGTTAAAAACACACATGAAAACATGGACACATTAGGTGCCCATGGCGGGGTGGGGAGGGGAACAGATATTGGGCCCAGGCATAAAGGGGGTCAATAAATGCATAAAACAGCAAGGTCTTGAGGGGAGATAGTGATGATAAACACTGAATTGTGCAGGATAATAAACTGAGCCCTGAACTGCCAAGTTGGAATCTGATTGCAGGCTTCCTATCAGGGGAAATGTTTGTGTGTTTGCTAATGACCTTGGCTGTCACATGACCCACAGATAGCAAATTCTTTCTGGAAAATCAAGAACCACTGGGAGCCCCAGAGCAGCTCTGGAGGTAGGCTCCACTCATTCCTGACACCAGGTGTTGTGTCTTCTGCCTCCCCTCACCCCTTAAAGCTCTCTCAAAACCATCATCTCTTTTTTAATTAGTGTTTTTGTGTCCGTTGGGTAGTGTCCCAGAAGTGGGACTGTTGGATCAAATGGTAGTTCCATTTTCATTAGCTTGAGGGTCCTCCACACAGCTTTCCATAGTGGCTGGACCAGTTTACATTCCCACCAGCAGTGTAGGTGTGTTCCTTTATCTCCACATCGATGCTAGCACTTGTTGTTGCCCTTGTTTTTGATATGGGCCAGTCTTTTTTTTTTTTTAAAATAATATATATTTTTATTGAATAAGTTTTATTTACATTTGCCTTTTGGGT
>PVHY01027495.1:0-16049 GCA_004024945.1 Uropsilus gracilis
TATCCCCCTTCCTCCTCCCTCCATATCCCCCCTCTCTATCCCCCCTTCAGTCACTCCTCCCATTTTTCTGCAAATTGTTGTTTGGTTAAGTTGATCTTTAGTTGTTGGTTGTTTGGCCTGTTGTTCTTTTCCAATATGTGGTAAGTGTGTGTGTGGTTTTTTGTTGTTGTTGTTGTTTTATTTTATTTATTTATTTTTTTACCCCGGGGCTTTCCCACTTCACTAACATTTGTTAACTATCTTGATCTTTTGCACTCTTCACCTCCCCTGCCTTCTTCCTCTTCCTCCTCTCTCGCTCCATGGTTCAGTCCCATTGGTTTTCATTTTTTATTTGTTTGTTTGATTTTCCCTATATCCCTCATATAAGTGAGACCAACCTGTACTTCTATTTTTCTTTTTGGCTTATTTCTGCTAATATGAGTTTTCTAGTTCCATCCAGGTTGCTGTAAATGACATGTGTTTGTCCTTCTTGATGGATGTGTAGTATCCATTCTTACTGTTAAAAGATGGTATCTCATAGTGGTTTTGATTTGCATTTCCCTGATTGTTAGTGATGTTGAACAGTTTTTCATGTGCCTGTTGGCCATTTGTACTTCCTCTTTAGAGAAGTGTCTTTTTAGATTTTCTCCCCATTTTAACTGGATTTTTTTTTGTTTTTGTTAAGTTGTGTGAGTTCTTTGTGTATCTTTGTTATCAGACCCTTATCACTTGTATGGAGGGTGAAAATTTTTTCCCACTCGGTTGGGATTCTTTTTGTTTTTTCTGTTGTCTCTTTTGCTGTACAGAAGCTTTTTAGTTTGATGTAGTCCCAGCTGTTTATGTTTTCCTTCATTTTTTGCCCTTGATAGATGTGTCCAAAACTGGATTTCTGAACTGTAACTCATGAAAGGTTTTGCCCAGGTTTTCCTCTATGTATTCTATGGTTTCAGGTCTTATGTCCAAGACTTTTATCCATTTTGAGTTAGTTTTTGTACATGGTGTGAGGGAGGTATCTTGGTTCATTTTTTTTGCATGTCTTGGTCCAGTGTTCCCAACACCATTTATTGAAGAGGCTGTCTTTGTTCCAATGTTAGTTTTTCGCTGCTTTGTCAAAGATTACTTGACTATGTATGTGTGGTTTTATTTCAGGGCCCTCAATTCTGTGCCATTAGTCTGGTGGTCTGTTTTTGTAACAGTACCATGCTGTTTTAATTATGATGACTTTCTAGTGTAATTTGAAGTCTGTAATAACTATACCTCCATTCTCTTTTTTTTTTTTTTTTTTTTTTTTTTTTTTGGTCAGGAGTCTTTTTGATATTTGACGTCTTTTGCTCTTCCATATGAATTTCAGTAACTTTTCTATCTCTTTGAAGAATGTTGTTGGAATTTTTAAGGAATTGTATTGATTCTGTAGATTGTTTTTGGTAGGATGGGCATTTTGATGATGTTAATTCTTCTAATCCATGATCAGGGAATGTCTTTCCATTTCCTTATGTCTTCTTCTATCTCTTTTACCAGCATTTTGATCTTCTCTTTGTATAGCTCTTTCACATGTTTTGTTAGATTTATCCCCAGGTATTATTTTTTTCAGTGTAATAGTAAATGGGATGGTTTTATAAATTTCTTCTTTTTCTGATTGACTTTTTGTGTATAAGAAAGCTTCTGTCTTCTGTGTGTTGATTTTGTAACCGACTGCTTTACTGAACTGGTTTATTGTTTCAAGAAGTTTTTCTGTGGAATTTTTTGGATTCTCTACATAAAGAATCATATCATCTGCATATAATGAGAGCTTCAGTTCTTCTTTCCCTACTTGTACTCCTTTTATGTTGTTCTCTTTTCTTATTGCCCTAGCTAGGACTTCCAGTACAATGTTAAAAAGTAGTGGAGAAAGTGGGCAGACTTTCCTGGTTCCAGATCTTAATTGGAATGATTTTAGTTCTTCCCATTTAAGATGATGTTTGTTGTAGGTTTGTTGAAGATGGCTTTTATTGTGTTGAGGTATTTTCCTTTTATCCCCAAATTTTCAAGAGCTTTTATCATAAATGTTTGTTGAACTTTTTCAGATGTTTTCTCTGCATCTATTGATATGACCATATGGTTTTTGGTTTTTTTCTTGTTGATGTGGTGGATTATATTAATTGATTTTCGAATGATGAACCATTCCTGTGCTCCTGAGATAAATCCCACTTGGTCATGGTGAATATGCTTTTTATACATCATTGGATTCCATTTGCCAGGATTTTATTTAAAATTTTTGCATCCATGTTCATTAGGGTAATTGGTCTATAGTTTTCTTTCTTTGTGCTGTCTTTATTTGGTTTTGGTATGAGTGTGATGTTTCCTTCATAGATTGTGTTTGGTAGTTTTCCTTCTTTCTCAAGTTTTTGGAAAGCATTAGTAGTGCAGGCATTATTTCCTCTTTAATGTCTGGTAGAATTTGTGAAGTCATCTGGTGCTGGGCTGTTGTTTTTAGGTAGAGTTTTGATGACTGCTTCAATTTTGCTGCTAGTGTGGTTTGTTTAAGTTCTCTACTTCTTTGTTTAGTTTTGGGTGGTTGTATCTTTCCAAGTATCTGTCCATCTCATCCAGGTTGTTGTATATGTTTACATATCGGTGTTCATAGTAATCTCTAATTATCTTTTTGGATTTCTGATGTATCTATTTTAATTTCTCCTCTTTCATTTGTAACCCTGCTTTTTTGAGTGTTATCTCTTCTTTTCTTTGTGAAGTTTGTAAGGGTTTTATCAATTTTATTTATTTTTTTCAAAGAACCAACTTTTGGTTTTGTTGATTTTCTCGATAGTCTTTTTGCTATCTAGATTGTTTATTTCTGCTTTTATTTTTATTATTTCTTGTCTTCTGCTAGGTTTTTTGTTTTGTTTTGTTCCTTTTCTAGTTCTTCAAATTGGGAGGTTAGGGTATTTCTTTGATTGTTTCTTCCTTTTTGATATGAGCCTGTATTACTATGAACCTTCCTCTTAAAAAAGCTTTTACTGAACCGCAGGCATTTATGGAATGTTGTGTATTTTTTGTCATTTGTTTCAAAGAAGGTATTAATTTCTTCTTTAATATTCTCAGTTACCCAATCTTCATTTAATAACATGTTGTGTTGGACATTTTTCTTGCTTTCTTTTCATTGTTGATTTCCAGTTTGATGCCTTCATGACCAGAGAAAAAAGTTGATACTATTTTAATCTTTGTATATTTGTTAATGTTTGCCTTATGTTCTAGTATGTGATCTATTTTTGAGAATGATCCGTGTGCATTTGAAAAGAACGTGTATTCCTTTCTTGGGGGTGCAGTGTCTATTAGATATCTGTAGATATCTCTAAGTTCCATACGGTCTAGATCTTCATTTAGGGCTTTTGTGTCTTTGTTTAGTTTTTGTCTTGCTGATCTGTCCTTTGGTGAGAAGGGTGTGTTGAAATCACCTACCACATATATATTTTCGATGATGTCTGTTTTCAGTGTTGTTAGTTTTTTGATGAATTTTGGTGTTCCCTCATTTGCTGAGTATATGTTAATAACTGTTATGTTTTTGTTATGTAGTGATCCTTTTACCAATATATAGTATCCTTCTTTATCCTTTTTTAGCTTAAAGTCTGCTTTATCTGCTATTAGTATGGCTACTCTTGCTGTCTTCTGGGGGCCGTTTGCTTGCAGAATTTTTTTTCATCCCTTTACTTTTAGTTTGTGCTTATCTTTTGTGTTTAAGTGTGTTTCCTGCAAGCAGCAGAATGTTGGGTTTTGTTTTTTGATCCACTCTACTACTCTGTGTCTTTTGATTGCTGAATTTAGACCATTGACACTTAGGGTGATGATTGATTGATTGATATTTGCTATTTTGGTGTTGACTTTTGGAGGGTCATTTTGAGTTATGGTTACCTTCTCTTTTTTTTCTATTACTGATATTTGAGATTCTGAAGTCAGTTTTTTGGTTGTCGTTTTGAGGTTCTGATTAACTTTCTTAATTTGATCTTTGTTTATTCTTCTGTTGGTTTTAATCTTAGGGGTTCTTGCAAGATTTTTTGGAGTGGTGGTTTAGTGGTAGTGAATTTCTGGAAGCTTTGCTTGTCTGAGAAGGTTTTTATTTTTCCTTTGTTGAGAAAAGAAAGCTTTGCAGGGTAGAGTAATCTTGGCTGGCATTTTTTGTCTTTGAGTTTTTTTAAGATATGGCTCCTTGCTCTTCTTGCTTGGAATGTCTCTTCAGAAGTTTGAGGTCAGTCTAATAGGTTTTCCTTTGTATGTATCTGTTTCTTTTCTCTAGTCAGTTTCATTATTTTTTTCTTATCCTGAACTCTAGGGGGTTTTTACAATGATGTGTCTTGCTGTGGTTTTTCTTGCGTTGATGTAGTTTGGTGTTCTTTTGGCTTCCTAGATGTCAAATTTCATTTCTTTCTTTAGGATTGGGAAGTTTTCCTCCATTATTTCTTTTAATAGCCTCAGTACCCATGTGCCTCTCTTCTCCGTCTGGGACTCCCATAACTCTTATGTTTCCTTTGTTTAAGAAATGGGACATATCTCTGAGTTTTTCTTCTATTTTCTTACATTGTGTCTCTCTTTCTCTTTCTTCTTCCTCTCAATTTCGGTGTCCTCAAGGCTACCTATTTGTTATTCAATTTTGTCCAGTCTGCTTTTGTAACTTTCCCCTGTGTTTTTGAGCTCTTCTGTTGCTCCCTTTAGATCTTGGGTTTCTTTCTGATTCTAGTTTAGGTATTCAGTTTTATTATTCAATTCTTCAACTATTTTATCTTTGTTGATGTTTTCTTTCTTAATTTTTTTCCAATTCTTCTTTTAACTTGTTCAGTTTCTCCACCATGCTCACTTCTTTTTCTTTACATTTTTCTAATTCTTCCTTTAACTCTGTATGCTTGTAACATGTGTAGGTCCAGTTCCTTGTCTGAGAGGTAGTGCATTTCTTCAATGTTATATTTGTTAATTTCTAGAATTTGTCTTTCCTTCGATGGTGCATTGGTTTCTGTTTGCCTTTTTCCTCTTTCCTGTGCTTTGCTTTCATACTTCCTCCACATTTGAGTGACTATGGCTCTAGTATTGGCTGCCATGATGATTGGAGTCTTATCAAACTTCTCAAACTACAAACTTCTTGGAGTAGTTTGTAGTTGATTCTCTCTTTGTGTCTGTGTAGCTGAGGTGAGTAGTTTTTTTGTTTCCTTTGGCTGATTTTGGTGGACAGACCTTTTCCCTGAGCATGCGTGATAGATGGATGTGGTTGCTATGGTACACATTGTCTTATTTTCTTGTTATTTTTTGCCTTTAGGCTGGTGGAACAGCATGTCAATTCTGCATTCCCCTAAGAGGAACTCTGGTTAGTAGGTACTATAGAGCTTCTCCTGTGGTTCTTTTTGGAAGAGGAGTATAGGTGTCTTTTGTTGTTGTTCTTTTTGTTTTTAGTCCTTCTGTTGGGTTCTTTTGTCTGTGCTGGGATGGTGAAGTGGTCCCAGAGCTTCTGGCCTCTATCAGGGTTACTAGACTGCTGAGCAAAGCCCCTGCCCTGACCTGGGATTGGCGTGAAGGTGATACCTTCCTGGCTGGTTAGGGCCTTTTCCCTCCCAGTGGTGCAGTGTCTGGAACACGCCCACTCACCTGGGTGATGGGGAGTTTGACTCTCCTTTTGCTTGCAGAGCCGCAGGGGGCCTGCTTCTGGCCTCTATTGTGGTTGCTAGGGTGCTGAGTGAAGCCCCACCCCCACCCCCACCTGGGACTGGTTTTCGGGAGGTCTCTTACCTGATGGGTCAGGACATGACTATTTCTATACCCTGTAGGAACAGTGAAAATTGTTCATCCTATAATTTTCCTGTTTTCCCTTTGCCTGGCCTGAGATTCAAGATTCACTCTACTTGTGGCCAGTATTTTAATCAGAAAACTAGTCCAAACTAAGGAGACCCATTGTTACCTTCAATCTTCTACTTTTCCGTCCTCAACTCAGTAGAAAGATAAGGCTTATATCAGTCACTTTGCCAAAAGCCCCTGAGTTTTTGTGGTATTTATTTCTCTTTGCCAAGCAGATGTGTGTCTCACCAAGACCTCTGGCTTACCATATTTCACCAACATGATCTTCCACAGGTTAAGTTTATGTTCAGCATCTGCAGAATAAACTATGAGTGTGGAGAGTTGACGCAGCTGTATAATAATGATTGTATACATTAAATGAACGCTGGCCTCCAAGTTGAAAATCTAAAGATTTTGGTGGTCTTTAGTGACATGATAGAACAAAAAAATAGCAAGCAAAAACATAGAAAACTGCATTGAAAAGATCAATAACAGTGTACCATGTGCCAGAATATGTGGAAAGCAAATAAAACTACGTTAGTAACAGAATTTTAGTTCAAGTTACCACCTGTTTAATTTTGCAATCACTTACTTTCCCTTTCCAGAAATCATGTGTTTTATGATAGCTTTTGGAGACCAACTGGTCCATGGAGACCTGGACTAAAATTATGTTGAGCACCTAACCTCCACTAGATCCTGGTAAGTTCATCTAGCCTTTGGTTCAGGAAGTAGTGTCATATAAGAATCACTACCCAATCATTTCCCTGCCAAATGGTTGTTTTTTTCCCTTTTTCTGTATGTCGTTACCATGATACAGGCTGTAGTCCTTCTGAAGGAAGACTGGCAAGAATCATCACAGCAAGCTGAAAGCAGATTTCCTTTCCAGGCACCCAGTGTCCCCAGGCTGAAGTCATTGCCTATATTGCTATTTCCACATACCTCATCCATATCAGGTTTCTTTTGGGAGGTAGTGGTGAAACATGATTAAGTGATTACCACTTCACTTTCATCACCACCTCTTCTCATGGCCCTGAGGACGGGATAGTGCAAGGCTCCCTGCTTCCCTGTCCTCTGTGACAGAGCCCTTTCTAATAGATAGCAGTACATCTCAGGTTGGCATCTGTCCTCCTATTCTTCATCTCTGAAGGCTGTTGGGAAACAGTGCTGATGCGGTTCCATAGTAAGGACAATACAGTGTACTATCCCCTTTACAACTTTAGTAAAATGTTGGTTATGCTTTGCTTTGATTTTAGAATATATACTCCTTAAGAGCGAGGACTTGTTATTTCATCCCAGTATCCTCATACCTATCACAACTTTGGCATGCAATAGGCACTAATTAAATTTGGCTGAACGAAGAGCATGAATGCTTGAGTGCAAATGTAAACTAGTGTTCGTATCAGCAAAAAGGCTGAGTTCTAATTTCAAAATTATGACTCTTGGGTTGGTGAGGACAGTGGGCCACATAGGTTGTTTGAAGTTCTGTGAATGATTCACCTCTAGTATAAATTTATTAACTGTTTTGCTTCTGGCAGTTTATTTTTGGAAATGTGTTCCTTTATGATCCTGGAGAGCCTGGCAAGTATGTGTAATCCAGGTCAGAGTTCCAGAATCAAATAAATGTAAGAAAGAACTGACTTACTTTGGGTCTCTTTCCCACTCATCTTCTGGTCTTTCTGTGGGTGTTTCAGATCCTACTGAGGAAAGGAACCCTGAAGTTGCTCTTTTCAGGAAAGAGAAGAAATGAGGGAAATGTGGTCTACCATATGGGAACATACATTTCCCTTCATTTCCATTTAGTGCAAATTAGAGGAATTAGAACCAGCAAGAGAGATATTTAGATTTCCCCTTACTCCCTTGATTTTACTTGTTTGATTTTACTTTGTTGTGCTTCAGTGTGTTTGATGAAATGCTTCCATGACAACAAGGAACATGGTCTCTTACCATTTCTCCCCAGAGCCTTATTCACAGAAATCCATTTTTAGCCTATTTACTCTTTTAGAAATGGAAAAGAAGTACATATACATGCATTTTTTAAAGGCAAGCAATATATCAGAATATAAAACAGTGGACATGTTACCCCAACTTCCTGCACCTCCTGTTCACCCCCATAACTCCCTGAATATGACCTTGATTAGTCCCTGTTTTTAATTCTTGTCGTGATTGTCTTCACATTTGTTGACGTAGCAGTTTTATCAATTGTCATGAACTCTGTGTTATAAAAGCCAAGGCCTTTCTCTCACCTAACTTTCTCCCAAGCCCCTTCTCAGGTCTCAGTTCATACATGCTGCCTGAATGGGTGAGGAGATAGGTCAGTTTCTCACCTGGTCTCTTCACCCAAACAAAGGCATCCTCCTTGTGTCTAAGCCACTGGAAATCAGCCTCCTGCCAATGACTCTCTGTGGATAAATCCCTTCAGCACATACCCCATTTCCCTTTTATAATAAAGCATCCTACTTAGATACATCTGAGTTTTAACAGGTCCTAAAACCATTAACTGGAGGGGGAAATCATCCTGCTCCATTGTGAAAAGGTTTCAGCTTGCTTTATAAATCCTGCAAGATATCTTGGAACTTTCTATTGAACAGCTCACTAGGAGTGGGCAAGATGAAGATGATGGACCTATGCTCAGTGACTATGGAACATCCATTGTTTTTATTATGTCCGCTTTCTGAAATTCTCTCCTTGACTTTGTTGGATGTATCAAAACAAAACATCTCCAGGAAAAATTATCAAAGACTCTAAAATGAATGCGTTGTTTCATATTTCTTCTAAGCCAGGGAAGGAACGACTTTCTGACTAATGTCTGATAATACAAGCCTCGCAGGCCAGCCCCTTGGACTTGCTGACTTAGGGCTCCTGGCTTTCCTCTCTGCTCTTTTCATCTCTGTCTCTGATGCAATCAGCATGCTGGCCTTAAATTCACCTCGGCTTTGTTTTCTTTCTTAAGGACACACACACACACAATACTCTTGGTTTTTCCAGTGAATTAAGGATTAAATCTTCTCCCTTTTTACAGCTGATTTCTGAAACCTTAGAGTTTGAAAGTCTCGTATTTAAATCTTGCCTGAGAATGGGTCACGGAAAGTAGATTCTCACCCAAGATCTGATTTGGTAGTGCTGTTTGACCCATAGTTGCACTGTCCTAGGAACAGTGCTTAAACCTGAATGGGAAAAGCTTGTTTGTATTTTCTGCAAGCTGTTGACTTTGTGTGTGATTCTTAGTAAGTCCCCTCAACTTTCTGAGCCACAGGTGTTCTGACTGAAAAATGAAAACAATGGCATAGTTCTTAGCTTGAAGAGCTGTGATGCTGGTGTATAACAGTTGCTTATAAACTTAACTCCTCACAGGCTTATAGGTTTCTAATCTGTTTTCTTATCCCAACTCTAACTCCTAGCCCAATTGATGGCAACATTGTCTCCAAGTTCCTTCTGCTATGCTCAATTCTTCCTCTCTCACCTCCCATCCAGTACACCAGCAAATCCCAACTCTGCTTGAAAATATAATCCTAATCTGATATCTGGTAGCACAGCACCTTGGCCACCATTTTGATAGCTGCCATGACCTTTCACCTGGTTCCTTGGTTAACCACATTAACTGGGTTCCCTGTTTTTGCCCTTGCCTCTCTAGTGGCAACACGTCAGCCAGAGCAGTCCTTTAGAAAGTGGGTCCAGGTGTGCCACCCCTCCACTCACACTATCCATATTTTCTTGCTAGAGCTGCCCTCCATCTGGCTCACCTGGAGCTGAGGTTCACCTGTTGAAATCTTTCAGGCCCTATTGGTAGACAGCCTGCCCCCCAATATTCTATTCCCTTGTAATTCCCCTGAGATCCAGGGCATCTCTCCATAACATACCAACTCAAGGGCCAATGATTGGCATTGGGTGGGTGGGGGGATCTGAAGTGTGCTGCTTTCCCCTGACAGCCATTTGTCTGCACTGGTGGGTTGTTGTCTGTGTTGCTGTTAGATCTTGATTAACACCTGTGCTTGGCATCTCCTTCCTGGAATATGCCTTATTCCCCACACTGATGGAATTATTTTCTGCATTTTGACTGCATCTCCTACCACTCCCAGACTTGCTCATTCCATACAAGCCACAAATGACTTTCAGTATTTCATTAATTAAATGACATGTGGTCCTGCCTCAGGCTCTTTGCACTTGCTCTTTTCTTCTGCCAGTTAGCCCCTGCAACAGATAGCCATCTGACTGACTTTTCTACCACCTGCAGCACTCTGCTCAATATCACCTTCTTGACAAGCACCTAACTTTCCCCTTTTCCACTGGTACACTAAGAACAAGTTATTGTTCTCAGTCATAATTTCTTCTCCATGTGATGTGTTACATATTTACCTGTATAGTCATCTGTTGTTCATCTCCCTTCTCCCACCAACTGGAATGCAAAATCTCAGAACAGGAATCTTGTCTGTTTTGCGCTCTGCTTATCTCCAGTGTCTGGAACAGTGTCTGACACACACATCAAGTTTCCTATAAATATTTGTTGCATGTACTACTCTGCTTGGTTCCCTCATTTGCATCATAAGGAAAAATAATAGATTTTTGATACACTGTAAAGATAAAATAAATAATAAAAAGTACCTTGTTAGCCTAAGTCTCTGAGTGAAGGTTAGTGGTCATCAGTGTCCCCTGCTTCATAGACTTGTAGCAGCAGGCATCACTAATGGCACTGCCTTTGCCCTGATCCAGACTGATCAGAAAGGTTCCCAGGACTTCAGAACAAAGCTGATGGGTCAACAGCCCCTTGGCACATCTGAGGCATGTTTCACTGCTATTCACCTTTCTCTTGTGTGGTGGTGCCCATTGTCAGTGTGCCTGGCCTGGCATCTGGCAGCCGTGCAGGGGGAGGACACAGGGCAGGGGGAAAGAGTAGACCCACCATGCTCTACACACCTGGCATGCAACCATCACAAGTTAAACATATGGTGGCACCTACCTGACTTTATGGGAATGTGTCTACATTTTAAAGGTTCGCTTACCTTGATAACCTTTGGCAGACCTGAGTTAGGGCTATGGACGAGGCCACGCAAAGCATGCAGTGAGCTTTGGGTGAAAAACATCTGAACTCCCCTCTGCATGTGTCTTCTGACCTTCCATTCACATTTCTTAACAAACCAGGACAAACTGACAATGTGTGGTTATGTGTTTGGGGTCTGGCCTGCAGGTCCTGCTCCCAAATTGACTCTGCTCAGGATCTGTGGAGACATGGGGCCTGGCCATGGGAGCAATACCTACCTCTGGAGCTCTCAGCCCCTTGAATTCACAAAAGAGATTGGGTGTCTTCACTCTGCTCTCAGAATAAGAAAGGGAAAGTGCAAATACTCAGAGTACAATGACAGAGTGGCTGTCTTGGTACAGGACCCCTTCTTGTCCTTCTGTACTTGGGGAGCAAGGGATTTTGTCATCTGCCCTGGATTAATTCTAACAATGTGGAGCACAGTGAGATCCTGGAGTCTATTCCTTCGGTTCATTAGCCCCATCCTGAGGCCCTGTCCTCATCCTTGCATTTCTTGTTGGCATCCTCTCAGCAACTGTGAGAGAAAGGTTTGATTTTGCAAGGGTCAGGATCCTTAAATCCACACAATTATACCTAGTTTTAAGTTTGTGGAAAATAATTTTGGAAAGCAGGTCTTAGTTCTATATCATAAAAATACTTCTCTCTAGTAGTTCGTCCTGACAGTCCAAACAAATATAACATGAGACTATTACCTGTGACTTATTTTTCCCCCTTCTCTGTTGGTTTCTAATACTGCATTTATAATCTTCCCTAACTTGGTGTGACCACACAGATTTAAAATTCCTGTATCGATTTGCCTCACTGCTACATTTCCTTCTGTGGAGAAAAGGAAGTCACAGACCTCAAATCGCTTGTCCCTTGTCTGTATGATTGGTGCAATGGACATATGGAATATCAGATGCTGCATTTCAAGGCTGCTCTTGACATCACAGCTGTTAATGATTCTTCCATTTGGTGATATTTCCATTCCATACCAAAGCTGACCTAAGGGTGAGGGAGGTATGGAAAAATGGGCACCAGACAAATGCCAGCAAGTCCCAGTTGGTGATGATGACTGGCCTGTATCATTCCAAAAAGGATGAGTGGGAGTGGAGGTGGGGAGAAGAAATGAAAACAAAATTTGGCAGACCCAAGCTTAAGAAGAAAAATGATACTTTTACTGAATTTAGCCTCTGCTCTCTGTCATAGAAAATTATAATAAATACAAGAGAATTGCGTTCAATTTTGGTCAAGTATTATTCTTGGAATATGCATTAGTCAGAATTGGACTCATTAGGGGCCCTTTCTGAACAGCTCTGTCGCGGTTCCTGAAGCATGCAGACTCCTGAGAGGGTGTGATTCACAGTTGACAAGCTTATTTCATGTTTGATATTATTTACATTTTGAACCAGGGCTTATATGGAACTGTTCAGTGACAAGCGGTGGAGCCAAATACATTTATATATAATCATGCAGCAACATTATCAGACTTTCTGCAGCCTGGGATTGCACTCTCAGTCCTACTTATCAACATTACAGCTCACACAACCAACTTCTTTCTCTTTCCCCCACCTTCCTATAAGTCATAAGTCAATATTTCCCAGTGAACCTACAAATGCATTGAAATTCAGTACCAGTTTGCACTGGGCATATGTTTTTATTTTGCTTCTTTATGATCTTTATTTTGAAAACAACAATTGTGGTTTGGATTGACCATGGAGCTGGATTTTACACATGTCAAGGTTCACACAGTTTTAGCTATATTATCTGACTTGTCTTCACCCCAGCAGGATAAAATAGGTTCAGCATACATTTCCAAACACATTTCACAGAAGAAGAAAATGAAGGTAGGAAATGGAATTGCTTGCCCAAACCAACAGTCAGGTTTTAGGCACATTTGACTGAATTCAGTGGGACTGAGGAATAGATCCAGAGAGACATAGAAGAAAATCTTACCTACGTTTTACCCAGAGCAAAAAGACTTATATAAAAGAAACTTTTCATGTGTCTAGCTTCTTGATAGTAATGTCAAGTTAGAAATTTGGTAACTGGGAGTAGAGAAACCAGAAACTCAGAAGATATAAAATTGGTTCACCCAGGGGGAGCTGCTCTCATGAAGCAAAGATAATTCCAGCTGACTGGGGCTGCTCCCTAACACATGGTGTTTCCCTTGCTTCCACAAAGTAAACAAAAAGCACTTATGTTAGGTGCTACCCCAAATCCATGTCTTCAGAACAGTCACTGATTCCAACCCTAGGGTCTGGCCCTTTGTGTGTTGACTGCTCACAGGAAAAGTCAGACGTCCCGAAATCACTCTGTCACATTTCCAAATTTGAGGTGTGTTGATGAGTTTCCTTGAGGTTTTGGGGGTCTTTCCAGGAATGGAGAGCCAATGGAGCCTGGTTGGCAGCTTGTGTCTTTTCTCACAGGTTTGAGCTTCCTGCTTCTGGCCTAAGCCAGGAGGTGCCTAGGTGTGTGGTACTTGGTTCTCAAACAAAAATCTCTCTTGTGTTCAGGTTTCACTGTGCTTTGGCAACTAGGTTACAGGCAAGTTTTTTACCAGGTCATCCAGCACCTAGTTTTCCTCAGAGAATCCTAGTTAACTTTGATTTTTAATTCTCAGACATCCAAAATACTGAACCACACACCTAGCCTCCTTAATGCCCTGCTCTTTTACTCCATGTAAGGCCTGGGAATGGACTCACTTTCCTCAGCTACAGACCCTGCAAATGAGGGGGAGGGGAGTTCAGTGGGGGAGACAAGGAAGGGGAAGCTGCCAGTCAGCATTTTTGAAATGGGACCCAAAGAAACACCCATGGTGGAGACAGGTCTTTTCCAGTATAGAAGCTATCAGGTCTACAATGAGAGAAAAGTACTATCTCACAGCACTTATCAGGCCATCTTCTTATAAAACTTTTTCTTGTTTAGTTTTTTAGTTCATTTCTTGGTTTTTCTGGAAAAAATGCGGCAGTTATGTTGCTCATGCAGCCAAAAATCTGCACTTAATTGGGCACATAAAAAAAAAGCAGACAGGAAGTCTATTTCCTCACAGAGAGATATTGTGGTTTATGGGCTCTGCTTTCATACTGCAGAACCAGTGCGTTATTTTATGTTTTAATACACTACTGGTAAGATGTCCCTGGCAACCAAAAAGCTGGTTACGCACCCACCAGAGTCAGAATTCAGCCCAGGTAGAGAGATACTAGATTGCAATATTTTTTATTAATTTGGG
Source organism: Uropsilus gracilis (assembly GCA_004024945.1). NCBI lineage: Eukaryota > Metazoa > Chordata > Mammalia > Eulipotyphla > Talpidae > Uropsilus > Uropsilus gracilis. The sequence goes on from PVHY01027495.1 coordinate 14,016, forward strand.
TTTGAATTTGTATGTTATGAAGTGCCTGGATGTTTCTGGATACTAGAGAAACAGAGAATTTCAAATTTGTGTATCACAGAGTAAGTTATACATGTTTCCGGAGATGTCCTGACTCTGCTGGGCTCTGGGAAAGCATTTAAGTTGCCTGCGGAGCTCCCCCTGCACACGCCCTTAGTTCACTCCCCTCTTTCCACTCCCCAAGGGCTCTCCGGTTAAGGGAAAGGAAGCCTTTATCAAACCTGGACAGGGCTTATTTTCCAACTCTAGTTATATCCTTTACATTCACCCTTTTCCCTTGATACTTATCAGAATTCTACTAATTAAATTCCCAAGACTGCAAACTCAGAGTAAGACATTCCAGCTTCCCAGAGACAGATGGAGAAAGTGAAACAAAATGTCATTCCATGGTTCCATGATTATTTGTTTAAGAACACAAAAGTCCAGCAGCAGAGACAAGACTGGATCATCTCTGACCCATACTGCCTTTTTGTGTGGTGGAAAACAAACACAAAACTGCTGGCTTTCTTGTCACTTGGTTTAACTGTGAGGCTGATTTTATCTGCCTGTCTGAAACACTGGGTCTCATCATTTGGAAAAATGATATTAGCTGCCAGTCAACTTTTCCTAGGGCACACGAGAAACTGCCATGGGTTTTTAGCAACCTGGTGAGTGTCATACAGTTAGTGTGGGTTTAGTCCCACCTAGAAGTAAAAATGAGAGCTTTGTGTAATTGTTTTGCTTTTAAATTCAGAGTAAATCACAGGTAATCAGGTCTTTCCTAACATCCCAGGATTTGTGGAAAAAGCACTCATCTCTGGATTGTACAGGTATCATGAACCTCCAACTGGAACTCTCCCAATCAGCTTGTCCAGGGAGGGTTTGACACCACCTTTGAGATTCATCCTGCTCTTGGTCTGGGACTAATTTTGATACTTTGCTACAAGAGAAGATACAACTTTGAGTCATTGTCCAGTTACTGCCTAATCCAGCCTCTGAGCTGGACCCTGATGGAAGTGGTCAGAGATCTTTGACTCAGACTCAGTTTCTCAAATTTGTCTGATTCTTTGGCTGAGTCTCAGAGGAATAAGCCAAATAGGAAAGTATTGCACATGGTCCTGGCTGGCTTTATTTTGGGTTGTCATTTACTGGTTATATGGGGACGTTTATGGGACTGAATCTCTCTGTTGATTGATCTGGGAGTTTGGAGGTGGAAATGAGTATGTATGCTTTTATTTCTTTGGGAAGGACTGTTCTGGATTTTTCTTGTTACCAGATACCTCAAGCAGGTAAAGCAATGGCAATTGTTATCAAGTTCTTCAGTGTACCAGCAGAGTTCTTATCTATCTTATTTTATCATCTAAGTCCTTATTTTTAAGAGAAGAGGGAAAAATCAGCTCTTTCTGTCACTTCAACGTAAAGTCCAAATCTTCTAACAGAAGCTTCAGGAAAGGGTAGTAGCCAAAGGTTTAGTCTGAACTGGTGGGCCACTTGCTACTGGTTCCAGACCTGCCACTTATTACTGATTGTACTAACTCAGGTGAGTTTGATATCAGGTCATAATAGGGCAGAAGCCTCCAACCAACAAGCCAAAGTGAAAAAGCAGCACTTATAAAATGTGGCTTCTGAGGCCCAGATTCTTACCATCCACACATGGCAGCTGCCAAAGTCACAATGCAATTTAAACAACAGGGTTTTATTAACAGGGAAAATTAACCAGGGAAGCAGGAAGTTAAAAAATAAGTCCTTAATGCTACAAGTGGCCAGTTATTTTACCCCAATTATTGTTTAGTCTGAATGATAGGGTGTGCCCCCCCCCCCCACTGTCTCCTGTTTGGGATTGCAGGTTTCAAGGACAGGTAATGTTAAAATGGGAGAATGACCTTAGCTGGAATTTCCCTTCAGGGGGATGCAGGGGGAAGAAAGAAGTGTAACAGATTTCCTGGAAGGCGGGAAATCAGGGTATATAAAGGGTGTGCAAACAAAGAGGAGGATTCGATTCGATTCTAGGCGATTGGATTGGGATTCCAAAATGGA
>PVHY01027496.1:0-16194 GCA_004024945.1 Uropsilus gracilis
TCAGAGTCCATAAGCGAAGGGCTCCAGATGCTCCCCACCCCCCAACTCCAGACCCACCAACTGAAATCCCCAGGCAAGCCTAAGCTTCTGGTCAACCAGCTATAGATCAGCCCTTATCCCATCCCTACTCAGGTGCAAGCCCCAGACTTATTCACTAGGTCATTGATTTATGGCCAAGGATATTGAAGAACATGAAGGTGTGTTTGGAGGGGTGTATGGAAAGGGTTCAGAACCCCTGTACCCTCCCCAAGGCGGCCATCCTTCCTTAGACCTTCTCTAGCTTGGAAGTCCTGAACCCTTGGACTTCTGTGGACTTCTCCAGCTTCTTTATCGTCATCACATAGGCTCGGGTGATGAAATTATTGGCAGGGTGACTGATTCCACTTCTAGCCCCCTCCCCTTCCAAGAAGGCAAGGAGTGGAATGAACAATTCCACCTTCTACTCAGGTTGGTTTCCAGGCAACCAAACCCATACCTGCCCTCCCTTCCCCCCATTTCCCCCAAAATTATCTTCATTAACATAACAAAAACTCTTTATCATTCTCAGCTCTTGAAATTGTTGGGAGCTGTGAGACTGGAACTGTGGATGAGATCAAATATAAATGAGAAATATATTTTGGTCATTTGAATACATGTATACACATATATCCTATAAATCTCAACACTAAACATACATAAGCATATGCCTGACAACATGATTATATGCTAGTCACCCTCCCCCTCATTCCTTATCAAGCAAGTGGCAAAATTCGAGAATTGATATATAGATTGTGCTGTTCTTTTTGTTTCTCAATCCATCTTGAAGATCTTCCCATATTAGAACATTAAGAACTTGCTCTACCACTGTTTTTATAGCTGTCTAGTTTTCCAATTGATAATTTGTTTTAATCAGCCCTAAATCAGTCAACATTGATAACCAGTGCTGCCTGGATAACCTGAAGCATACGTCATTCCCCAGCTGTTACCTGTAGTGAGCAGCGGTGTGGCAGGAGCAAGGGTCAGTGAACATATAGTTGTGATAGTTGTCACCAAATTACCTGTCAGAGGAAACTCTCCAGCAACATAAAAGCAAAATTCTAGGACTTTAAAAATAGCATTCCATTTTACCACCAGTAGCCATTATGTCCCCAAGACAACCGGGCTCTTTGCTGGATACATGACCCTTCTAAGTTCATCGGATTCCCTAATCCACTACACACTACATGCTACATAGTTGCTACGCACATGACTTGTTGGGCTTAGTTATTGTTCCTGGTGCCAAGAGAAACCTGAGACTCACAAGTGGAAGCCTTGGAGCCCACCACAGCCCTTCACAATACTTGTCCTCTCATTCGGAAGTCAACAAGTACTTATAGTTACCTACATTGAGCTGTTATTTCTATTTATTGTCAGTGACACAGTTACACCTGCTAGGTTGTCTCACTTAACCCTCACAGCGGCCCCATGATTCAAGTACTGTGATAAAATCCTCCACTTTCAGTGATGAGAAAACCAAAGACTTGAGAGGGAACAAGCCCTTGCCTCAATGTTCCCAGCAAATGGGTCGCAGTCCCAGGGGTTGAGCCCAAACAACCTGACAACTGAACCCAAACCTATCACAACAGAGTTCACAGCTGAGAATTTTCCAGACCCACCAGCCATGGTGATAATCACTTTCAAAATCCTTGATCAGCAGGTGAGGATTCTGAGAGGAAGTCATCTGTTTAGTGTCCACCCTGGGTCAGAACCCCCTACTTTCCTAGACAGTGCTCCCCTCTTCACAGCTTGCTGTTACACTGCCATCATGATGGCCTCTGCCTTGGGCTGGTACAGAGTGTGAATGACTGGTCCAGACTGCAGACCTGGCCTGTCCCAGGGCAAGGTAATACAAGTGGTGTAGGCGCAACTCACAAGCCAGGGGCAAGGAACAGCATCTGGCCAGGAGCCCCGGAGCCAACCTGAAAGCATCCAGCCTGGGCATCAGAGGGTGTGGGTTCCAGAGTGAGTTTGCCTACATGCTTGCTACAAGGTGTTATCATGATAGCAAGAGTCAATATTTATTTAGCACCTACGGAGCGTCAGGCAAGATAATAAAGCACTTTGCTTCACTGCAGCCTTACAGGAACGCCACAGCTCTGAGAGGGGAAGTGACTGGCTTGGTAGCACATCAGCTCACAACAGAGCTGGCATGCAAACACATTTTTTTTTTTTATGTTAGAACCCACATTTTTAGAAGCAAGCTGGTTCGGTGATTAGAAACCCTGTCTTTGGAGTTACACTGACTGCTGCTTCCACTTAATTGATAAACCAGGAGAAATAACCTCAGAGCTCTTGACCTCAGTTTCCCTCTCTGTAAAAAGGTGATTCATGACATTTGTTTTCTTGAGGAGATATTTTCACACCCACATTCATGGATGCATCATTCATGATAGCTCCAAAGTGGAGGTGACCCAAGGCCCATGATAGGTGCGTGGAAGAACACAATGTGGGATTATACATTGTACTGCAAGCACCCCAGATCTGGCAGGTTCTTAACTGGTTCTAGCAGATGGACAATGAGAGTGCCGGAGCCCTTGGTGGATTTTTTTTTTTTCTTTATTTATATATAAATTTCACAACTTTGTAATCTCAAGGGTTTGCCTCCCCCCCCTTGGTGGATTTTAAAGGCTTTGATGATCTCCTAGGAAACAGGGTACACAGGCCCACCAGGCAGGCCAGATGGGGCTGGACAGGATCAGAGTGTCTGGGAGGGAGGTGAGCCCCCTCCACATTCCTCCTCTGGGCTTTCTTGCTGTCTTGCATTCCGTCTTCTCCATGCTCTCCTTTCCTGGGTGATGCTGCCCTTTTTGCTTTGTCTCCTAGGCCCAGATTCACACATTCACACATGCTCATGCCCACTGGGCCAGGTCTGCGCAATCATAGGAGCACACAACCCCACAGGTGCTGGCGATAAAGGCAAAAGGGCAATGGCCCTGAAACTCATTTACCCTACACTCCACCCCCTCAGGGTTTTCCCCCTGTTCACCTCACAAGCTGCACTGTCGCCATCTTTAGCATGGATATACCCTTGGCGAATGTGGAACACCATAGCCGTGACGGGCAAAAGCAAACCGAACGCAGCAGAATACAGCTAAGTACGAATAAGCCCAGTCCACCAAGGTGCCAGATACACCCACTGGCAGACAATCCATCACATCTGCTACTGACGACGCTGCTGCACTCAGGAAGGACCCCTCTACTACAGTCTGCATCACTCACCAGGAGCTTCAGGCTTCCTGGCCTTCCCTGGCTGTGGTCTGCTCCATTAGCCACGCAGCACCTCCACCTCCAGGATGCCCACTGAGACTGGCAACACATGCTTAGCTCGGTCCCCAGGGGCACCCCCACTGCTGTCACTCCACACTTGGCCTCCATGGCCCTAGCGTGACATGCAGCCCCCCGCACGAGACCGACCCTCTGCTCGTGCACTTGCGTCAGGGACCCGTGGCTAGTCTGTTCCCCAGCTGGCCTCTCTGTTCCCGCTCTGGCTGTGGCCTCCACCACAAGCCATGCTCCCCTCCCATCCCCACAGGTGCTCCGCACCTCGCCTGATTCAGAAGTGAACAGGGCAGCACCCACGGCAAAGCTCCCCTTCCCTAGCATCCTCTTTGCCTGCTTAGTGACAGCTCGGGACGTCCCTGGACTCAGCACCAGCTTTTTGTCCAAGTTGGCTTTCCACACATCTCCCACGTGGCTGCAGAGGCTTCCTCCCTGGCGAAGCTTCCTCCTTCAGCCCGCCTGGGGGACTCTCATGACTGCTCCCCTCTCACTCTCCAGAGCTGTGGCCACTCGTGCTCTATCTACACAGCTCCTGGCTGGTCAAGCACAACTGGTTCTAGGAGTGCTGGGCAGGGCACAGGCTGCTCTGGCCACCCTGATCCACCAGCCATCCCTGATTCTCATCTCCTGGGGTGTGCAAATGATCCAGTCACCCCCAGGGTCGCACAGACACAGCAACCAACCTCCCACAGCTCCCCCACACTCTGGCAGAACTGTTGGCCCAAATCTATCAGTTCTGTTCTGGTATCACCACTGGCCAAGCTCCAAACAACAGAAGGGGAACCTCTGTCCTCCCCTGATGAGGCTGCTGCCTCGCAAGTCATGGCTGGTCCTCACAGACTGTCCATCTCCCGTGCTCTGGCAGCGTCGCCAACATTGGCCTTGACTCCATTTGCAGAGCTGTTTTCTGACTACAGCGAATCCCGCCAACTGACACGAATTGTGCTGAACTGTTCTGCTGTCTTTGCTACCTGGCATGTTCTCTGCCTGCGTTGAACCATCGCATCCAGCACCCAACAGGTGCTGGCCATGGAGGCTAAAGATGGAGGGAGAAAAGGCCTGAAGACTCATTTACCCTACATATTCACAGTGGAATATCACTCAGCCTTAAAGAGGAAGGAAATTCTGCCACACGCTGCCACACGGATGGAACTTGATGGAAGTGAAACAATTCAGTCACAAAAATATAAACACCGTATGATTCTACTTATACAGGCGCCTGAAGTAGTCAAATACATAGAGACGAGAAGGTGGTAGTGAAATCGGGTGCAAAAGGGGCAGACCAACCAACAAGTCACAGGAAAAAAGCAGCACTTTCTAAACGCGACTTCTGCCACCCAGGATTCCTCAGGTTCATACCATCTGCAAGTGGCAGTTGCCAGTCAAATGCAATTTAGCAATAGAGTTTTATTTACAAGGAAAATTAACATGGGAAACAAAAAGTCCTTAAAACCACAAGCAACCGGTTATCTCACCCCAGTCACATTTTTAGTCCCAAAGGTCCCAACAGCACATGTCCATGATGGTGCCCCCTTGCCCCTCCAAACCTGAGGCAGGCACTCTGCAAAGTCCAGTCTTTCTCCAGCATCTTCTCTTTGCCTCTTCTCTCTCCAGCATTCCCAGCTGCTCCACTTCTCCAAAGCTCTTCAAACTTTTCCAACAAATGTCAATGCAAAAATCACTTTTCCAATTCTCTGGCTATCACCAGGTGCCAGCTTTCCAGGCCACCTTGCTGCGGGGCCACACATGCACTTCCTTTACCAGGCCTGCCTTGGGCAGCATCTGGCCAAATTCACCAGGCCTGCCCCCAGCAGCCCCTGGTCACCCCCAGCCTGCCATTCTGACATCCGACTTCACACCAGCTACTTCTTTGCTGGTCATTCTCCCACCATGGCTCTTTGCCACCACCAGCTCACTCTTCCAGGGGGCTTCCCCTGGTCAGGCCATGTGAGCCTGTTCTCTCAGTCTGCCATTCTCCTCTCTCCCACCTTGCTCTTGGCTCATCTTTTTATCCATCTTTTCTATGCTTTTCATTTTCTTTCCCGGGTCTTTCTGTCAGACCCTGCCCACCAGAGCAGTATGGTCCAATACACTTTTCAAGTGTGTCACTACCCCTGTATCAGTAGCAGGCAGAGGTGGTGAAGAGAGGTAATAGAGAGCTGTTGAATGAATTCAGAATTTTGGTTTTATGAGATTAAAAAGAGCTCTGCAGACAGAAGTGGTGGTATAGCACAGCAATATAAATGTACGGAAAGTTCTGAACTACGCACTTCAAAAAGGTGACCGTTGCGTCATATTTATTTACCACACTTTTTTCTTTTTAAAGAAAATATAAAACCTGAGTTGAAGAGTGGTGAGAATTAAAAGGGATCGTGTTTGTCAGGGGATCACTCCAGGTCTGGCTGAGGACATACTTCCTCCACGGAGTGACGCTTATTTTTATTAGTATTAACTGTTGTGTGTCTGGGATGGGAGTTGCCCTCTTAAGGCTTCAGTCCTGTCATGTATCAGGGAGAGAAAGCCACCACCACCTCGTCTGTTTCCCTCAGTGCTTGTGAGGAACAAATAAGCTCACGTGTGAAAACGCTTTATAAACTGTCATACACACGCGCACACACTGACACACACACAATCAAGACATGACAGATCAAGGTGTTCCCAGCACATTTCTTAGATGAACATTTTGCTTGTCTTCTCTTAGCACTTTGTTTTTCTCCCCTCACAACTCCTGTCACCTTTCACAAGCAGGAGGTAACATCGCCAGGCATCTCTCCCTGACAGGATCCTCTGGCAGGAGCTGCTTCTGCCTTGTTTCTGCTTTCAAGCACCCAACCTGGCAACCAGTATGGAGGCTGCTTCATGAAGTTTTGCTGATTTTCAACTAGGTTTGGGAGACCCAAAGCTACCCTTCAGATACTGTTCGTCAGAAGACTTTCCTCTGAAGAGAGACAAGAGGTCCTCCTGCTTTATGGAATGGGGTCCCTGCTGGGAGCATTTCACATTCAGGAAAGGTTATTCCACCCTCTACACCCCCCCACCCCCACCCCCCCAACCCCCCTGCTAAGTCAATGGCCCATCCCCAAGCAAACATGGGCTTTGTGCACCAGGGGCCTTGGCCTGTGTGGAGAGGAGTGAAGCAGAATTCAGAGAGAGCAGAGGGAATGCTCCTGGACCTCCCAGGGAAGGGTGACTTCAGGACACAGGCTGCCCGCTGTTTGCGATGGTTTTCATTGCTTGCTTTGAGCCCCCATGGAGTCAATGTTTCTCAGGCATGTTGAGGGGATCTAATTCTGGAGTCCTTAAGGACAAAAAAAATGCAGTAAGTCACCTACTCTGTGGGAATGGAGAGGACTATTTAGCAGGCTGCCTCTCCTGTCTGTGAACACCCTTTGTGGACAGGAAGACTCCACGAGTGTCAGTGACGTGCCCAAGGTCTCACTAGAAAGTGTCATCAGAACTAGAACATCCATTCCGAGTTCCTGGCCTACACTGACCCACAGCCTTTCTTCTGACTGAGAAGACTGGGTGTTGAGGCCACTTGAGGAGCAAAGACAGTTTCTCTGGGGCAAGAGGGCAGTTTTCCTGGGAAAATACTGCTGGCCCTATACATTTTTCACGAGTTACAATAGTTCACTTTTGAACTGAATTTACTTTTTGAACTGAATTTACTCTCCACATACCAGACCAGAAAAACCACGATTCAGCACTCTTCCTCTTGACTCATCATAACTCCTCAGCTTGTCTTACAGGAGGGAGTGTTGGTGAACTATGGAGAAGAGGAAGAAAATATGATGAGGTAGTGTCAAAATATGATGAGGGGCTTCCTTACTCATCAAGTGCTAAGAATCAAGCTTACTCAGACTGTGTAAATGATTAACAAGGGAATTTTTCCTCAGAGAAAGAAAGAAAATGGCCGCTGTGGGCTTTCCAGTTCACAGTACACAGCCAATGAACTACCACAACTTCACACTGGTAGGGTTTCTTCTGGTAGGGTTTGATATTGGTCAAGGGGGGTGATAATTAAGTCTAGATGGAAATACTGAGAGGACTTAGGCAGGTTGTTTGACCGCAGCTGGTATGACAGGAATGTCATAATGGCCAGAGGAAAGAGTCCTATTTTCCTCACTACAGGCAGCTCAGATGCCTTGGACTACAACTCAGAATATCCCAGAAATCCAACTTCCTGAATAAGGGCAGGGGAGCTGCAGATATATTGGTGGGGACTGAAGGGGAGCAGAGAAACCTGTGGGGAGGCTGCTCCTGCTCTCTGGTCTTATCAACTTGAGGCCTTTGGCAGGGAGGTCAAAGTGGTGCCATTTAAGGACAAGGGCTGAGAAGTAGGGGGTGAGGGAAGGTCAACCAGCAGAAGGGCCAGCTTGTAAGAAGTCCAGGGCAGGAAGATGTTGGCTGCATCTGTGTGAGGCAGGAGTAAAATGAGCAAAATGGTGAACAGTGTGGGATAAGGACTCTGTTGAAATGGCCATGGGAAGCTCTTAGAGAAATGAAATGTCCACGAGCTGAAGTTCTCTCTAGGTGCTCAAAGATTTGCAGGAATAAGACCTCCTTCCATCAGCTGGCTAATCTGACAAACAGTGATACCATCAGATGCTTGTTTCTGATGTAAACAGAATGGAACACATGGCGATTGAGGTGCCTGGTGTGTTTTGTTCCATACATAATGGGATTTAATTTTTTTCTATCGAATCTGCTGGGACTATAATACCTCGAGTCAAGAGAGTGAAAGTTCCATGTGAACGTTTCAGATTCCACAGCAGAAAGGGGGGGGGGTAAAGGGAGATATTTTTAGAAGGGAGACCTCTCAGTACCCCCAAACCACTAGAAGGTGCTGCATGCCCCAGCACTTGAGGGGCCTTGGTATCAGCTCTTATCGTGGTCAAGGCATGGGCAGGCTGTGGCTGTACCCCCATGGCCAGGAATGCCTGACAGGAAACATCTCTGGGGTGTGTCCCCAGCTGCCTCCCCTTCACGGGATCCCAGTGCGACTGGATGCCTGGCCTCCTTATGAAACCTCCCATAGACAGGAAGGAGCCAAGCTCTGTGTGCATCAGGAGCGTGGAGGGGGGATGTTTGCCTTTTACATTATGATTTTGCTGTTGTTCGTGGAGGCTAATTCCCAGTCAGGGAGTCAAACCCCAATACTGTGGGGTGCCCAGAAACCCAAACTGTTAAGGGGGAAAAGTCACGTTGCCCATTCTTAGGGTCCTTGCCATTCACTGCTCAAAGGAGTTCAAAGGGCATGGAGGGAAGAGAAAGCATCTCTAGAATTCTCTTCTATTTAGACCCGGAAATGACCCAAGGCCCCCCAAGGGCAAATGCCTAGTCCTCAGGCAGAGGCAGAGAAGTGGAGTCAGCAGGAGAACATGTCCAAGGCACACTCCAGCAGGAACCAAAGCTAAAGGGTTAGACAAGGTCCAGAGAACAGGGACGGGAGAGTCACATGCACCATACAAGCTGACTTCACCACAGGGCCGAGATACCAGCCGCCATTAGATGCAGGATGAACTGCCGTACGGCCACGCCAGGAACCTCACTTGCCATGTGTTCCATTCTGCTTACATTGGAAACAAGCATCTGACAGTATCACAGTTTGTCAGCCAGCTGGTGCAAGGAGGTCTTATTCCTGCAAATCTTTGAGCACCTAGAGAGAACTTCAGCTCGTGGACATTCCATTTCTCTAAGAGCTTCCCATGGCCATTTCAACAGAGTCCTTATCCCACACTGTTCACCATTTTGCTCATTTCACTCCTGCCTCACACAGATGCAGCCAACTTCTTTCTGTCCTGGACTTCCTACAAGCTGGTCCTTCTGCTGGTTGACCTTCCCTGTTCCCGCCTTCCCTGACCCCCTACTTCTCAGCCCTTGTCCTGAAATACCATGATATGGTGACTCTGTCAGGTAACATAGTCTTCCCCTTGTCTTTCAAATACTCTGTTCTGTTCCCACCAATATATCTTACTGAGTGTGTGTGTGTGTGTGTGTGTGTATAGCTGATCCTCATTATATGCAGATTCTGTATTGTGAATTTATCTACACCCTGAAATTTATTTGTAACCGGAAAGTCAACACTTACAGAACTTTTGAAGTCATTTGTGGACATTGACAGAGCAGCAGAGAATTTGAGTCACTCCCGGCACATGTTCCCAAGTGAGATCTGAAGTGTTACTCTGCCTGTTTCACCTTGTACTTTAAACAGGTGTGTGTGTTTTGCAACTCAATGCCATACTTCTTCCCTCCCTTCCCTTCCCCTCCCCTCCCCTCCCTTCCTTCCCCTCACTTCCTCTTCCTCCCCTCCTCTCCCCTCCCCTCCTTTCCACTTCCCTTCTCTTCTCTTCCCTTCTCTCCTCTCTCCTCCCACCCTCCCTTTTTTTTTTTTGCTTCTGGTTGACCATTTCCCTGTTAAAATGTCCCCAACTGTAGTGCTGAAGTCAATTCACAAGGTACCGTGTTCCCAGACTAAGAAGCTGGTCTGTGATGCACCTCATTATGGGGGAAAAAACTTGAGGCTACAAGTCACTCAGGGAGGAGTTGTGCTACCACTGGCCATGAGTTCAATGCTAATGAGTCAACAGAATATATTAGTCCGGTGTCTTTGAGCAGCGCATACATAATGTAAGAGTACATGCTGATCATTTGAGGACACTGTGGTGACCAGAAGCTCACCTGACCCCATGTGTGCCCTGGGAGCAAGGGTTCAGCGTTGGCTTGCTCCACACACATGGAGATTTTACAAAGCATGACTGTCATGAGTGATACGAACAAACTCTGTTTGCATTGGTTACTTAAGGCTGCCGAAGCAAATATCACAAACTGGGTGACAAGACAACAGAGTTTTCTTCTCTCACAGTTCTGGGAGCAAGAGACCCTTCTTTCAAAGGCTCTAGAAAAGACTCTTTCTTTGTCTTTTCCCAGTTTCCGGTGGTTGCTGATAACACTCGGTGTGGCTTGGCTGGCAGCTACCCTGTTATCACATGGTATTTTCTCATGTCTCTCTGTCTCCACAGCTCTTCTCATCTTGTGAGGACACTGTCATATTGGATTTAGAGCTCATCTTATACAGATATTTATATGCATTACCTATAAATAAATGTGTTGTACTTTTCACTTATAATTTAGATCTACATCATCAGCATATTAAGTAATCTATCTTTGCAACTAAAGTGCAAACTCTATGAGCAAAGACAGTGGTTTTCTTCATTTTTTTTCACTCCTGACATCAAGTACAGCCTGGAAGAGGGTAGGGACTTGGTAAATATTTGTGGAGGATAAATGAATAAAGGAAGGAAGGAAGGAAGGAAGGAAGGAAGGAAGGAAGGAAGGAAGGAAGGAAGGAAGGAAGGAAGGAAGGAAGGAAAGAAGGAATTTCAAAGCTTAGTATGAGTCAGTGAGGATCAAACTCTCATAGAGGCCCAAGGTCCTAGAAGTCCTTCCTCCATCACATAGGATGAGAAAGAGGCCAGTAGTCTTCCAGTCTCAAGCCCCCTCCCTGCTCCACCCGCCCCCACACCCCCCCCCCTTATGCTGCTTGCATCGGTTTCATATACTCCTGTGTGGTATTGTTCTCATAAATGAGCTTTAATGAGTTTTAAAAGTATGAAAACTACTGAGCATCACCCTGTCCCCCCATAACCCCCCCATTTTATAAATGAGGGCACCGGTTCAGAGGCCTGAGGGGTGGGTCCAGGTCAGCAGGCGTTCACAGCAGTCAGGATGGGGGCTCAGGTCTTGGAGCTCTTTTCCAGAAGTCTTGCTCTGCGCTCGCTCTGCTGCCAAGACACACAATGGGAGTGCTTTGGAATCCGCCCTCCCTGGGACCCTGTTTTTCTATCTGGGAGAAGGAAATGGAGCCCGTGGCATGTGCCCCTTCCCCATAGCTCTGAAAGGCCCTTTGTGCCAAGTCCCACCGACATTCCACGGGCCTGTTCCAGGCAAATGCATCGGCCAGCGGGTCGCAATCCTTGCCTTCATCTCAGAGCCAGGGTGCTCGCGAAAGCCCCCGCTGCTTTCTTGGAAGCCAACGCTGAGCGAGGGAGGCAGGACGCCGAAGACCCTGGGGCAGAAGGGTGGGTGGGCTTTTGGAGGAGAGGGGTCTGTTTTGCAGACCTGGCTTGAGAAGAAAACTGTGCTGATTATCTCCCAGCTGCAGAAATGCCTTAGCTCGGCAGCAGATTATAAATAGCCCAGAACGCATGCCCAGCCATTTAGAAACAAGGATATTTGTTCCCTGTGTTAGAAGACCAGCTACTTCACAGCTATCCTGGGCCCCCACCTCATCCCCACCCTCAGAAAGCTGTGATTTATGTCTTAGCACTGCGGCCTGGACCAAGGTTCATGCAGCTCCAGTAAACAATGATTAATTCATAGCCAAGTGCTATGAAAAAAGGAGGCATTCCTTTGGAAGTCCTCGCTTTCATTTTGGCAGACACACGCTAACCCATGAGACCAGGGCAGTCTCACTTTGAGTTCACGGCCCCGGGGTTCATCTGGGTCTCCCTGCTCTTGATTGCAGCGGGGTGAGGGGGGTGAGGAAGTGGGGGGGGGAGAGCTGGAAGGTCATAGACAGTAGGGCAGGAGGGTGTGACAGACAAGAGCAGCTCTGAACTTGACCATTTGCTGAGATGCTCAGAGCTGCCTGGCTGGTCCACTGGCATTGGCGTCCTTCTCCCCAGAGGGAAGTGAGCATCTTGAGAAAACGGAATCTCTGTGCAAATAGCTTAGACACCCTGGGATCAGCCCGCTCACTCACGAGGACCTGACATTGGAACAGCTGCTATTGCACAAAGCACTTTTCATGTCCCGCTCTCTGACTTTTACAGCTGTTGTATGTTGCTTGTTTGTTTTTCTGGAATCAACAATAATGCCTGGTTGTTGCAGAAGAGTTTTAGCATTTCAGAAAAGCATAAAAGAAGAAAAAAAAATTCCACTCAAATCCCAGTCCATACCGAAACCGGTGTGTTTACACGGCCATCCTTCCAGACCTCCCTGATTGGATTATAGATGGATATAATTTTACCTAAATGGGATTATGTTATTGCATTAAGTTGGGCTCTTGATAGAAATAGATGGGACATTCAAGTGAATAATTGAAGAGAGTTTAATAAGGGAACTATTTACATAGCTCTGAAAAAACGGCAAGAAACGGTGCGAAGCTCGCAATGGCGGAGAGCTGTTCTCAGTCCTTGATCTGCAGGGCAATGGAGGGGGTAGGTACCCCAAACCAGAGCTGTTCAGAAAGTATTACCTGTCCAGAACGTAAGACTTTGCAAGAGACACAGCCAGGGTCACTCAACCGGAGGGATGAGCAAAGACCCTCCCCTCCCCCACCCCCTGCCACCTTCCAATGGTGGCCAGTGCCTCCCATTGACTGGTCAGCCAGAGTGAGAAGGCAGGCCAGGAATCCCCTGGACAGTAGCACACAATGACCAATACCCGGATGCAGAGAGGGTAGGGAAAGGTGGACAGCAGTTAGGAGAGGCAAGACACCCCTCCCACCCAAGCTAACCCTGCTTTTATCACTCGGTGGCAAACCAACTCGACACATGTAGTGGACTCAGTGAACACAGTTTAGCATCATACCTTTAGTGGGTATTTTGCAGTTGGTTAAATAAATTTTTTCCAAATTTTTTTAACCAACTCCCTGCTGGCAGCCAGTTCCTAATTTCACCAGGGCACCCACAATGCCAAGAGAGGTCTACACTGAGCACGCAGGGCACATATCTTTGATTTTTCTTTGAGATTTCTCAGCAACAGAGACTCCTGGTTCACGATACTTGTCCCCAGTCACAGGGCAGTCATGTGTCTTTTCTGGATCTTCTCATTTTTTCAGCCATGAGGGCGGAGTGCTCTGGACTAGAAAAGGGAATAAAAAGGGAAAGTGCTGGGTTTCTTTATTTAGGGGGAGAATGCTTATTCCTTTGATGGTCTTCTCACCCATGTGGCTCTGAATAGAGGGGCCTACAGGTTCCGGAACAACAGGGCTGAAGTGGGTCATAGGGTCACGGGGTTGTGGGGAGAGAGGCTGTGCACAGAGTAAGGAAGAGGTGATGTCATGGTGTACTGTTCCTGGCTTCAGTTGTCACCTCAAGAGGTAGAAACAGTCCCAGAGGCCTTACGGTGGTGAAGGGCAGGGGAGATGGGCTTGGCCAGGAGAAAATCGAAGCCTGCTCGTCCTGTCCGCTCCTCAGTCTCCTCTGAAGAAGGGTCACGATGCTCAGCACACAGCCTTGGCCTGAGGCTCGCTAACCATGCCATGGAGCGGCCTCCACTCAGCTGGTGCTCAAGAAATAGCACGTTGCTCCCTTACTTGGCCGCAAGTTGGGAGGCAAGTCAGACAAAATTGCTATTTTTATAAATAAAAATTATAAGTCAAATTAAATTATTTTTACAAATAAAAACTATAAATTAACTTAATTATAAATTGATATCATTATGATTATAAAGATGATATAGTGTATAATAATATAACCATAAATTAATATAAGTAAATATCATTACAAAATATAAATAAAATGCAAAAGAGATGTATGGAAGCATGGAAAAAAACAAAGGAAAGCAAGACTCTTCCTGCCTACAGAGAACTCAGAAACAATCATGAATAGAAATCCACTCAGTACTTTCAGGTGTCTGTTTGTGTGTGGACTTGTGTCCTTCTGTCTTCAAAGTCATGTCTCCATTCCCTATGAAATGCCTGGTCTCCTTCCTCGTCCGCTCAGTTGGGAACCCATCCAAATGCATTGCTCTCTCCTCTGTACCCCCATAGCAGCACGTATGCTCCTGCCCCGGCCACCACCCTGATCTGATTGCCCAACACAGACCAGCGATTGCGAGTTTTGGAGTCAGTTGGGTCCAGTTTCTATCCCAGCTCTGCCATTCATTTACCCAGAGTATATCTATTTATGTGTGTGTGTGTATATACACATCATGTATTAGACATAAAATATGTACTTACATATATTTTACATGTATTCATAGAGACATATATACGCACACCTGTTTCCCTCCTCTGAAAAACGGAAATGACTGTTCCCAGCCCAGAGGGTCATGGTGAGAAGCGAGGGGCCGGAACACACAGAGCAGAGCCAGGCTGGGAGACTGCATCCCTCGGCAAGCATCAGAGTTGTTCTTACACTTCGCCACCCCCCTGGCCCAGGGGACCCCTGGCCCAGACCAGGGGTCCAGGGGACATTTGTCAAAAGAATAAATGACGAGTATTCATTACCAAAACAGCTTGACTATCAGTCCAAGATGGCCCTGAACCAGCGGAACACAAAGGGCAAGGCTGGCCATGGTCGTGTGCATGGGCAAAGGCTGCTAGGAGCAGCAGCCTCGAGAGAAAGCATAGGTGGGGCCGGAAGGGGTTTTGGTGCAGAAGAGGAACAGGAGGAGCTTCTTGGTTCCTAGGCCTGCTCTCTACCTGGGGAGGTGCCTTCGAACTTTATGAGCCAGAATTTCCTAGTTCTGGGAGCTTCTATCTGGCTGGAGAGTGGGTGATGGGGAGCCATCCTATGCAGACAGGCCCCACGCGGGAGCCATCTGCTGGGCCTGCCAGGGCCAGAGCAATGAGGTGGAAGCAAAGAGCCCTGGTTCTGAACTGGATGTCAGCCTGGGCACTGACTTTCTGCATCTCCTGGGATTCCCACAGGCCCCAGCAACCCTCGTCAGTGTCCTCTGGCCCACCCCTAGAACCAGCCACTGGGCTGCAGATCTCTGTTGCCATGGCGACAAGCTCCTTTAGAGGCCTTGCCTCCCACCTTCTGACGCCTGTGTATTCTCTGGACAGGGAACCCCCACTCAGTAGCCAGGCCGGCCTCCTCCTCCCCAAGGGAAGCTTTTTTCACTCGTTCATTCATTTGAAAGATACACCGACACCAGCTGTCTGCTAAATGGCAGGTACTGTTTTGGGTGCTGTGGATGCAGAGTTGAACAAGGTAACGCCCTCATGGAGATTGTGCTCTGCTGGGGTAGAGAGATGATGAGCAAAAAAATATCCACGATACCAAGAAAATAATGCAAAAATGGCTTGTCTGAGAAGGTAAGATGGAAGCCATGGGACCGAACATGAGGAGGAAACAGCTCCTTGGACATCTAGGGAATGACCCTTGCAGGATGGGAACGGGAATGGCAGGTGTGAAGACACTGGGTTGACACACACAGCACAGGTATGTGGAGCATCCAGGGTACTAGCAGGTTTGGGTGCAGGAAGCGAGGGTGTCATGGATGTAAGAAGAGCTTGGGATGATACCAAAGATCAGATATGAAAGGCTTAGGAAGACATGCCAAAGACAGTGCAGCTTATTCAAGAGGCCTGTTGTCGTAGGATCCGACAAAGGAAGTTTCACTCAGACGTGTGTGGAGAATGGCAGGAGTGGGTGAGGTGGGGTATGGGAAGCAGGCTTTGGGTAGGAAGCTTGTTGCAGTGTCCAGGTGAGCTGAGGTGTCTTGCTTCAGGGTCCTGGTGGTCAAGGGGGACAAATAGCAGAACAAACAAGTTGATCTTTTTTTCCTTTTTCTAAATTAAATTAAATTAATTTTTTTTCCTTGATCACACACACACATATGTACCGAGGGCTGATTTTGAAGGAACGTTTGAGCAGACTCGGCTAGCCAGGAAGTGGAACATGAGAAAGCACAGTGTCTTAAGAATGACTCGTAGGCTCCAAAGACTGGCGTTAAATGGGGGTGTCTCTTCCTGGGATAAGGAAGAGACAGAGGGAGACGATATCCGGGTAATATTTAGAGTTAGTTCTGGACATGCTAAGTGTCCATTAACTGACAGAAAGGAGATCCCCAGCAGGGGGTCTGGGTCTCCAATCTGGGACTCAGGGGAGAGACTGTGACGAGAGGGTGGAGGACTCTTGTGGGAAGATGGCCTGCTGCAGA
>PVHY01027497.1:0-16187 GCA_004024945.1 Uropsilus gracilis
CGCCCTGGGGCCCAGGGGTCAGAGCAAAGCTACCGGCTCTCTTCAGCCGCATCGCCCCAACACCAGCGTGGCCCCGATGTCCATCCGCAGCGTGGCCGGCACAGGCCCAGGCGAGGCCAGACCAGAAGGCAAGGCCGGGCAGGGGCTGCGGCCGCTCCCGCCAGGTCTCGGGCGGCGGGCTGAGCCCCGGCCCCGTGCTGTGGCGGAGAGACCCTCCAAGCCGTCTTCGGCCCGAGTGCGGCTCTCTACGCAGAAACAGACCAGAGCCAGGGCTGCAGAGCAGACGCGCCGAGGAGGCGGAGCTAAGCCAGCCAAACGCCGCGCCCCCCGCCCCCAGGCGCCGCCCTCAGCTCCCCCGGGGCCCGAGGGCGCACGCACCGCGGGCGGACGCCAGACACCGCGCTGAGCCGCGCCGCGCGGCAATGC
Source organism: Uropsilus gracilis (assembly GCA_004024945.1). Classification (NCBI taxonomy): domain Eukaryota; kingdom Metazoa; phylum Chordata; class Mammalia; order Eulipotyphla; family Talpidae; genus Uropsilus; species Uropsilus gracilis. Next base: position 427 of record PVHY01027497.1, read on the forward strand.
GGAGCGAGGGCCCTGGCTCCTCGGCTCCTGCCCACCGGCGCGGGTCCTGCTCCTCCCGCGCAGCCTCGCGCGCTGGGGCCGCGGAAGCAGCCTCCGGGCAGGAGAAGGGCACAGCACCGGCGGAGGGCTCCGCCCGGCGTGGCGCACCGCCCACGGCTTACGGGCAGGCCAGGCAGACGGCCGTGGAGGAGCGACCGAGGGAAGAGGACGCCGGTGAGCGGCCGGCCAGGGCACGGGTGCGCGCGCTTCCGGCGAGCGCCGCGCCAAGGGCCGCCCGGCCCCGCGGCCCCCCTGCGCCACACGCCAGGAAAGCGGCGGCCCGCGACTCTCCGCACCGCAGCCCCGGCTCCCTGCGCCGCGGACCTGGCCGGACACCCGGCTCCCGGCAAACCTGGGCACGCTCGCGGCTCCCGGCGGGGCTGCCCACGAGCCCGCCCGGCGCGCGCCTGAAAGCAGCCGCCCGAGCGCGGCCACACGGGGCTCGGGAGCCCTGGGAAGGGGCCCTGGCGGGCTCTGCAGGACCCTGCGGTTCCCGGTCCCGAAAGGAGAGTGGAGGTCGGCTCCGGGAGGGAGGGGGTCAGCCGGGCCCGGGGCCGCGCCCACAGCCCCGCCACGGACAGCGCATGCGCGCGCGAGCACAGCGGGCCCGGCAGCCCCGGCCACGGGGACGAGCGGCCGTGGGCGGCCTGCCCCGCGCGGGCCCGGCCAGCACTCCCCGTCCAGGGGCCGACACGCGGGAACGGCCCTTCCCGGAGGAGACGCCGCGACAGAGGCTGGGCGTCCTGGCCGCGCGGAAGCGGCCGGCAGCGGGCAGAGACGGGGCGGGCCTGGCGCAAGGCGCTGACCTCGAGTCACCTCCGCCGGGGACGCCGGGCACAGGGCGGCCCGTGACCGCGCTCTCTGGGCGCCGATGTCGCCGAGCGACGGGAGGGGCGGGGCGCGCAGAGGCCTCCCCCGCGGCCACGCCCAGGCCAGAGCCCCGGGTGGGGCTGCGGGGCGGGGCTGGCGCCGGGAGGCTCAGCGGGCCGCGCGCAACCAGGGTGGGACGAGCAGGCCGGAGCCAGAGGGTGGGGCGGGGGCGGCTCCCGGCGGCCATCGAGCCAGCCCTACGAGCGCATCCCTACGGGTGACCAAGAAAGCAAAGTCAAACGGCCAAGCGAGAGCCTCCAGCGCTTCCACTCCCCCCAAGGGCCGCCCCCAGCTGGTCACGCGCTGACCACCCGGCTCCACACACGCAGCAAGGTCCTGCCGGCGCCCGGCGGAGCCCCGAGCCCGAGAGAGGACGGAGCCGGGAGCGCCGCGGGCCGAGCGGACACGCCGGATGGCCGGTGGGGAGGGCTCCACAGTCTCTGCCCTTGAATCTTCCGGGCCTGTCTCCGCGGCCAGCACAGCACGAGCGCCGGCTGCCGGAGAGGGACGGCGGAAACAGGCTCGCCCCGGAGCTGCCTGCCTGGCGCCCCCCGGGGCCGCACCCACGCTTCGAGGGGCCCGCAAGCGCCGGCCCTGGGGACCAAGGGGACCCCGCTCCGGCCCAAGGCCGCTGGCCGGCAGCCTGCAGCTTCGGACAGCCGAAAGCTGGCCGGCGACAGCTCCTCCCGCCCACAGCGCCGCCTGCGCGGAGACAGGACCACAGCCGCGCCCGCCCGGAGGGCCACGCCAGGCCCCGGCAGGCGTCTTTCCCACTGAGACGCTGGGACCCTCCGGGGAGCAAGAGGGCAAGTCCCAGGCGCGGCTGGCGGGGGACAAGGCCGGCGCCCACCGGCCCCGTCCGCAGGAGAGAAGCCCCAGCGCCTCGCAGCCCCTCCGGTCAGCACAGAGCGCGCGGCCGGCAGAGGTGAAGCGAGGCCGACACGCAGCCCAGGGCAAAGGAAGGCGGCCCCCTTCTCTGCCTGGCCAACGAGAAAGGGCCAAAGTCTTGAACACCCGCACTGCCCGGTCCCCCTGCCCAAAGACCGGCACTTTCCTTCTGCGCCCGCGCCGCTCGTAGCACGGACACCTGACGGCCTCCGCCGGCGAGGAAGGGACAGCCCCCACGGGCCGCGCCTGCGGTCTGCCGCCCCAGCCAGCCCAGCCCTCCGGCCAGGCCGAGCAAGGGGCCCGGGGGCCGTCGCCCTCCCTCCCGTCCTTTCCTGGCCGACCGGGCGCCTCCAGCCCTGCCTCCCTTGGCGTTACAGCACCGTCCAGCAGGAGCCAGGAACGTCGACGTCGGGCCCGGGCACCTCAGGGCTGCAGGTAACCTGGGGCGCGTCACCCCCAAAGACACCTCACCTGAGCCGGGTCCGTCTGCGTGACGTCTCCGGGGAGGCGGCCCTGAGCCTAAGGACGTGGAGGCTCCCGACACCGCTGACCACAGCACAGGCCTGCGAGCGTGCGCCCGTGAGTGGACGAGGCGGGCGCCACCGGGGGAAGCAGGCACCTGGTCTGGGTCGGACCCCCAGGACGGAGCAGCTGCAGCGGCGTGTCGGGGTCCCGCACAGCACAGTGGGGGCAGGCCGGCGAGGCTGCTGGGAGGGCAGGGCAGGGCAGCCACACGGTGCCCCCGGGCCGCCAGGCGCAGCGCGGCGGGGCAGGGCAGGGAGGCAGGAGAGGCCAGGGGCGCGGCCTCCGGCAGCAGCTCTGACAGCCGGGACAGGAAGACTGCGGAGCTGACCGACGGCTCAGGCAGGGGAGCGCTCCCAGCTTGGTGTCGCTGTGACGCACCGATGCGCTTAGTGGCGTCTGCTGACGTGACCTACCAGACACACCAGCTCCACCCCGGACACGCTCGGCCCCACAGCCAAGCTGGCCTCCCGGGCCGTCACCTGCACCTGCTGGTGGCTGCGGGAGCATCAGACACGGCCAGACGACTCCCTGCCCGCCAGGAGGCCGAGGGCCGCGGAGGCAGGGCCGTCTCTCCGGGACGGTCTCCCCGCTGGCTCTGCAACACGCCCCTTCCCGGAGGCAGACACGGCCGGCAGCGGAGGGAGGCCAGGCGTGGCCGTGGCTTGCAGGACGTCTGCCGGGTGCCGCGTGCAGCCTCAGCGAGGCTCCAAAGGCAGCCGTGGCCCGGACTCTCCTGCGGCCACTGCTGGACCACAGACAGCGCTAAGTGTCCAGGAGGAGCCTGAACCGTCGTGCCCTGCAGCCTGGAAGAGGCCTGGCCCTCATCGCCTGAGGAGCCGGAACCAGCTCCAAACGGCTCTGGAAATTCTCTTGGCGTGACCGAGACAGAAACCTCTCTCCTCGAGGGGGCCTTCTCCTTTCCAGGTCCGCCTGTGGCCAGCACACCGACCAGGCGCTCAGCTCCCCCCAGAGTGCGGGCAGCAGGCTGATCTCCCGATGTAGGGCGTGGGGGGGACGCTTCCAAACGATGCGCCTCCCTCCCCGGGCAAGGCGGGGATTCCAGTGGTGACACACAGGTCAGCAGTCATGAGGGTAGCTGCTCCGGAGAGCCGCCCCCCACCCCCACCACCCCCCCGCGCTCAACCGCTCTCCGGAAACACTACGAGCCGATGGCAGGACTTCCCACCTTTGCTGATGCTGCAGAGAAGCCGCTCGGCTGTCCAGGTCTGAACCGTCTGGGCTGACAGGCCTCCCGGCCCTGCGGCGGGCACCCATGCCGGAAAGCCCGTCGCACCCGCACTCTAACTGCCCCCGGAGGGGACGCAGCTCCAGGGACCACCTCAGCTAACTGGGCTCTACCAACCTGTAACCGACTCCACGCCGAGCCACAAGCACACCACGTCGGCACCGTGAGCGCGTCCCCTCACCCGAAGGCAGGAAGACACACGTTAGGGGGAAGTCCATGAAACGGACTCTGTCAACTTCAAAACCCCACTGACCAACGGGAAGGACACGCGCTGCGGGGGGGAGGGGGCCTGCGGACAGGGCGGTCCCCAGACGCCTTCCGCCCCGGCCCCCGACCCCCAGCACCCCGGCCCCCCGGTCCAAGGGCCCTGGACCGCAGTGGTGGGTGGCTCAGGCCCGTCTCGACCACCAGGGTGAAAGGTGCGCGGTGCTGCTGTCTGCCAGCGGGCAGCGCAGCCAGGCCGGGCACGGAGCGTGGAAGTGCCCGCACCCAACCCCCAGAGTGACGGGCGCGGCCGCCACGCCGGCGGCCGCGCTTGGGGAGAGCCCTCGGGAAAGCACCAGCAGCTGTTGAGGAGGGACTCTTTTCGGCCCGCAGACCCTGAGGCTGCAGAAGGCTGGGTCCACAGGGACACACGCATGGCTGGAGGCCGAGCCCGCGTCTCCCAGGCCCCCGCAGGCCCGACTGCTGCACACGGCCTCCAGCCCCGGCCCAGACACACGCCCGGGGCTCCCTGGGACCCGGGGCTCCCTGGGACCCGGGGCAGAGGAGCCTCTCCTGGGGGTGGGTGTCACGTGTGCGCAAGGAGCGGTCCTCCCGCCCTCCCCCAGGGCCGCTGGGCCCTCCGCACAAGCCGCAGCCTCTCAGCCGCCGCGAGTCCCGCCCACCTCAGCGGGCCCCACCGGTTCCGGTGGCGATGCAGCCTCCCAGCCCCAGCGCGCGCCCCGCCCCCGGAAAGCCGCGCGCTCCGCGCTCCTCGCTCCTTCCGGCAGGCAGGCAGGCGCAGCTCCCGGGCGCCGGCCGGCTGCTCGGCTGCTCCGCCCATGCGCGGCGGCGGGTCGCACCACGCGTCGCCGACGCGCAGAGACGGCCACGGGAGGGGCACACGCTGCTCCGGGCCGGGCCGGCCAGGCGGCCGAGGCCTGCCCAGCTCTGGGACCCGGCTGCGCCCACCGGCGGGGAGGTTCCTCCCGCCAGCTCCCAGGGCGCTCACGGGAGCAGCGCCCAGCAGGCCCCGCGGGGAGGGCGGAGCCGTCCCACGAGGAGGGGGTGCGGCGGCGGCCGCGAGGGGAAGGAAGCGGCCGCAGCCGCACCTCCGGGACAGTCTCTCAGCCCCGCCCTGGGAGCGAGGGAGGGCTGTGGCCTGTGGCCAGGCCAGCCCGCGCAGACCCTCCGCAGGCGGAGGAAGGGTCCGCAGACGTCACCTTGCAGCAGCCAGGCCGCGGACACTCAGCCGAGGAGAGGGCCCAGCCTGCGCTCGCCGCAGCACCTCCTCCGCGGCCAGGACAGGGAGCCGCCCAGGTGCCCGTCCGGGGCAGGGGCGGGGGCGCGGCCTGCACGCGTCCTCCCGCTGACCACCATCTGCGCCGGGCGCGTGTCCGCCGCAGCAGCACCAGCACCCCCGCAGCCGAACGCTTCGAGCCGCCGCCCGGGAAGCTGCGCCGGCTTGCGCCACCACGGGCGAGAGTCAGCCGAGGGCCGGGAGAGGGCCGGGAGTGGCGCAGCGGCCGCTGAGACCGCGCGGCGGGCGCCCAGCTCTCCGCCCCGGCCGCAGCCCGCCTGCGCGCGCGCGAGGCAGCTCCGGGCTCCTGCGTGACGCCCCCAGGTTCTTCTCAGTCCGGGCGGATCTCGCCGAACCGGACGGACCGGCAGCTTCTCCCCTTCCCGCGGCCTGAGTCTTCCGACCACGGGACGGTGGGCTCACGCAAGGGCCGACGCGGAATCGTGGGCCGACGCGGAATCGTGGGCCGACGGAGAGGGGCGCCTCGCTCACAGGCCCCCCGGCTCCTGCTCGGCCACTGCTGGGCCCCGCGGGCCTGGGCAGGAGCAGCGCGCGGGCCAGGTGCCACGGGAGATGGCCCCCGGGCCAGGCAGACGCAGGAGGGGGCCGGCCACCTTCCCGTCCCGAGCAGCAGGCGCCAGCAAGCACCTGGCAAGGGACGGCCGCGAGCATCTCCAAAGGCCTGCACTGGTTTGCCACTGCACCGTGAGCGCCAGCCCCACGAGCCAGCCCCACGAGCACGCCGCTAGCCCAGGGGCCCCGCCCCGCCAGCAGGGAGGGGTCTTACTACCGGACAGCGCACCCGGGCCGCCCAAGACCCAGCGTCTGTGCAGCGGGGACCCACGCTCCCGCCTCCGTCGAGGGAAGGCCACCAGAGGGTGCCCAGCCGAGCAAGGAGATGGGTCACGGCCACGGAAGCGCGCCCAGAGCGGACCCCCAAGGCTGTGCAGAAGCGGCGTGCGGTGCCACTGCCACACACACCCGGGCTTTCCTCGTGTGCGCGTGCCAAGCCCAGATGCAGCCGACTTCTCCCGCGCAGGCCTAGCCCGAGTGCAAACGCAACACCGCAGGTCCTGGGGCCCCCGCAGCCCCAGCCCGCCCGCCTGGCACGCTGCCCCCCGCCCACATGCACCCCAGGGGCGCCCAGGGCCCTGAGCCCACAGCTGCGGCGCTGGTGCCGTCCACCGAACCCCGTGAAGCGTCGGCTGAGAACACGCGCGTGAACACGCATCCCTCCCCATGGTGACTGGAGACAGACACACAACCTTTCGCTAGCGCTTTCCCCTTGACAGCTCAACTTAAAAAACAGACCCCACCGACCGCAATCACCGTGCGGCAACAAACATCAGCCCCATCTTGCGTCCCGGCCGCAGATAAGCCATCCGAGTGACATTTCCCGCACGACCTCCTATCTCTCTATTCTCCACCCAGCTCTGTGACCAGAAAGGATGAATGAGCTGGACATCAATCACCCTGGTATTAGCACCTTAAAGATGTCTTTAGCAGGTCAATAATCTTTTCACCTTAGGAGGACTTTATCAGATGTCGGCCAAGGCCGGATAAAAGCTCTGCATTAAGCACTTGCAACAATTGACCCGGAATCTGGCCGCACAAAGCTGTTTTCTTCCTTGGGGCGCAGTCCTCAAGGTCACAACTCGGCAGCCTTCAGAGCGACAAAGGCGCATTACCTCTGGCCAAACAAGCTGTCAACACAAACTTTGCCATCGGGCAGATAAAGGAACTGGCAGCCGCTGATAATGAGGTCTAATTCCCCTCCCTCCCAAGGGAGGCAGGGAGGCAGGCTGCACAGCAGCCCAGAGCCCGCGCCCAGGCGGCCACGCCGGCTCCGCGGCCAGGCTGGAGACTCACCGTGAACTCATCCAAGGGCTCGTTGATCTCGAGGTCCAGCACTTCGTCGCTGTACAGCGGCTCCTCCTCGGGCTCCTCCTCGTAGGCGATGGGGCCCTCGGGCAGCTCGGCCTCGGGGCCCGCGTACTGCCCCCCCTCGGGGTACTCCTGGGCGTACAGCTCGGCCCCGTCGGGCTTGGGGTAGCCGAGCCCATCCTCGCCGTGCTCGTACTCGGACTCCTGCTCCCCAGACTGGTCGTTGGCGTTGTCGGACAGCTCGAATGACGTGACCATGCCAGAGGGGGTGTTCAGGCTGATGGTGACGCCCTGGGAGCTGGGAACGAGAGCAGAGAGGGGCACCCGCTTACCCGGGGGCACGCTGACGCGTCAGCGGTGCCGTCCACCAACCAGGGGCTACGCAGACCGCAGCCAGGGAGGGGAAGACAGGCACGCTTCCCGCTCGCGAGACACGCACGGCCTGCCGAGGGCCCGCAGGTACCAGCCGCCACAGCGGGGCCGGCCAGGGGCAAGGACTGCCCGCGAAGCCCACGGCCTTCGACCCCAGTGACTAGGGCGGTGCCCGGCCTAAGACCGCAGAGTGAAGCCCTGACGGTCACGCTGCGAAGAGAAGGCCGGCGACGGTGCCCTGAGGAGGTCCCCTTCTCGACGCTAGGCCGCAAAGGGGAACCACTTTCAAAACCAAACCCCCAACCGTCCGGAGCAGCCCCACTGCTCCAAAGGCAGCGTCGCCCATCGCGGACCTCAAGAGCAGCGCCCTGCCTCCGAGCGCGACACGCTCAGGAGCCGCGCTTCCCTGCCGAGCCACGGCAGCCGAGCCACGGCAGCCGAGCCACGGCAGCCGAGCGCCGACACGGGCCCAGCGCTGACGGCCGCGAAGGCCGGACCCGCGCGCCAGCCCCAACGGAGACGCTGGCCCGAGGCGCATCCGAGCGCGACGTCGGGGTTCACAGCAGGCGCATCGGCCGCCAAGTGTCCTGCGCACAGTAGGTCCTCACCCGCAGCGCCTGGCTTAGCGCCCCCTGGAGAAGGCCCAAGCGCAGAGACTGGGAAGGCCTGCCCAGGCATCGGCCGCCAAGTGCCCTGCGCACAGTAGGTCCTCACCCGCAGCGCCCCCTGGAGAAGGCCCAAGCGCAGAGACTGGGAAGACCCGCCCAGGAAGTCCGCAAAGGGCGGGCAGGGTACCTCGAGGAAGCCTGGCCGCCAGGGACCCCAACGGGAACCGGGGGGGGGGGCCTTGCAGGCCAGCGCCCACACGCCCGGCGAGGGCAGGGGGCTAGGGCGGGCTCAGAGGCCCATGGTCAGCGATGAACCAACCCTGCCGGTTCAGGAAGCCCCCATCAAAGCCCAGGAGGAAAGGGCCTCAAGAGCTCCCGGGGGAAGATCTGGGGGAGAAGGGGCCCCGTGCCTCTGCCCCGCAGCCTGCCGCGCACCCCTCTCCAAAGGGCTGTTGAGGGGGTGATCCGGAGGGACATGGGGCCTGGGTCCCCACGTGCCACCCCAGCAAGCCCGGCCAACCTCACGGCGATCTCCGGCCCGGGCGTCCGAAGCACAGGGACAGCCGGTGCTCGCGACAGGCCCGCGAAGGCTGAGGCGGGCCACGCGCAGGGGCCCCCGCTGACAGCCAGTGGGCCGGAAGTCGGGCTGCCTGGGGCTTGCGGCAGCCGGAGCCCGAAGGAACCGCAGCGCCGACGCCATCTCCAGGGCCAGTGTCAGGACTGAGCCGGAGCCCGAGAGCGGCTCCCAGCTGGGTGGAAGCCTCAGCTCCTGCCACCTACGGGAGCCCTGTCCCGGGCCCCCAAGGCCTGCGAAGGCGACTCACCAACCTGGAAGGTCCCGATGACGTCAAAGAGCGGGGCGAGGAGCTCAAAGCTGTACTTTCAGGCACGGGAAGTACCCCGTGCTGGAAAACCTTCCGCGTTCGTTTACCATCGCGAGCGTCTTCACGTTCTCACTGTCTGCTCACAGCACGACTCCGCCTACAGAGCAGCCCCCCCCCCACCACAGGGCACACACCACGGCCACGGCCACTCGCGATGGTCCCGGCCTGAAAGAGCCGCGCCGGACGCGGACAGCCAGCCCAGCGGAGCGGTCCGAGAGCCCCTCCGCCCAGCACTGCCGAGGGCGCCAGGTGGGGCCGCGGGAACACAAGCCACGCTGGTGCCTGATGGTGGCCCCGGCCCCGGCCCGTGAGGAGCCAGACTGCCGCGTGCAGGCTGCCCCGGCGGTACCTCGCGCCAGCCCAAAGGAACCGGAGGATTCTGCGCGCAGCCTGACGTGCTTGTCCGGAGGGAGCCCCGCCAGGCGTTCAGCAGCAGCCGTGCGCTGCCACCCCTGAAACTGAGGCGCGAGCCCCAGTCACGCCGCAGCCAACAGGACGCAGAGCCTGAGGCGAGTGCCCCAAGGAAGAGCTCCGCCCCAGCCGAGCCGACCTGCCGCCGGGCACACCTGTGCGGGCCCCTGGGCCAGCCAGGGCGAGACAAACCCCGAGGCTGCACAGGTCCCCTGCGTGCGCACCTACGCCCTCCTCACCGCCTCCCGCCCCGTGAGAGCAAAGCGGTGACGTCCCCGGCCGTCAGCCACGCTCCCCCGGAGGACAGGGCACCACCAGCTCCGACGGGACGCACGGCCACGAGCTAACGCCGAGTACCTGAAGTTCTCCTCATCTTCGTTATCGCTCTGCAGAAGGTCGTCGTTCAGCTCCTCGTCCGACAGATCCGACTGGTTCTAGCGGGACAGGAACCCGGTTAGCGCACGTCGCTCGTGAGACGGGCTTGTCGCAAAAAGCGCAGACAACACTGACTGGACCGTCTCCAGCCTTACGTCCTTCAGCACGCGCCGTTCCGGAGGGCTCCCCAGCTTGCTGCCACCCGTGGCCACCGAGACCCCGCCGCGGCACCCCAGCCCAGGTTCAGGCGGGACCCGCGGGCCGGTGGGCCCGGAAACAGCGCCCACAGCCACCCTACGCCGTCTAACTCTGACGGAAAGGGAAGTGGGACGCGTCTTGCGCGGACGCTGCACGGTCCTGTCTGACGCAGCTGTGGGTCTCTAAGCCCACGCGGCCAGGTGCCAATCCCCGAAGGCCTCTGAAAGACAGTCTCTTTGGAAGTAGCAGACTGCAGGCAGCTGGGTCACCAGACTGAGGTGGACCGAGACCAGAGATCTCTCTGGCTTGTCCCAGAGACGTGTGACAGTCCCCGGTCAGCCCGGCAGCGTCCCCCCAGCCACAGCCCGCAGGCGCAGCTCTCCAGTCCAGCATGTCCCTGCACCTGCTGGGGGGGAGGGCCCTGAAAGCCTGCTGCTCCCGGGACAGTTTATGCCACAGACGCCAAGTCTCCCCTCCTGCCCCCGCCGCGCGCCCCCGCCGCAGCCGCGCAGGAGCACATGCAGAACACATCCGGTGCGGGGCAGGGCAGGGAGAGGCCGCCTCGTGTACACGCCTGCGGTGTGAGCAGCACACACAGCCCTACTGGCTACGCTGGCCCCCAGGGACCCACCCAGCCACCGACGCGACCGGCAGGAAAAGCAGAAGAGCCCAGACCTTGCAGTCGGCGGGCGTGGGCGGAGGGGGGGTCAGCAGGACCGCGCCACAGACCCCGAGCGGCGGCTCACCTTGGGGTCGGGGATCTGCCGCCAGACCCTCCAGACCCGGAGGCCGGACACCACGCCCGGGGCCAGGAGGGGCAGGCTGCAGTGAGAGCCAGCCCGTGGCAGAAACCCCCGGAGGCGCTGACTAGCTCACCCTCCACCGAGACTCGCCTCATCCTGTAAGAAAGGCTTCCTGGAGGCCGTCAGCTAAACTTGGGGATGCCGAAAGCCAGCAAGCAGGTGACCGACTGACCAGAGGGAAAGGGATGTGCGTGGGGGGGTCACCCGAGTCCCTGTGGCTGCTGAGCCTGGAGGGCGCAGACACAGGACACGGAGCAGCAAGGCCAGGGACCGGGCAGAGCAGGGCGGGAGCACCGCGCCGCGCCGCGCACGGCTGGAGGGCTCCCACATCCTCCGCCTGCACCTACGGGGCGCTTCCCGGCCCCGCTCGGCCGGCAGGAGGGCACGGGAAGGCAGCTTCCGAGAAGCACGGCGAGCTCCCAGGAGTGCAGGGACAGCAGGGCCGCGCAGAGGCCCGGCACCCGCAGCCGATGGTGCGGCCAGAAGCCCGACTCGGCCGGGAAGCGGCTCCCCAGGCCCCGAGGGGTCCCCGCTCAGAGAAGTGCCGGCGACGCGGCGGGGCGCGCGGCAGGGCAGGCGCAGAGCTGGCCCTGCCCGAGCGCCTCAGCGGTCAGGCCGTGAGGCGGCAACAGGGAGTCCGGACCCAGGCTGAGCGGGGATGGCCAGCCACGGGCCGCAGCGAGCACGGCGCCTGCTGAGCTGAGCCTGAGCCCCCCCATCTCGGGCGCCGTGTGGCCCCGGGCAGTCAACACACGTGGGGCGAGCGCCCCCACAAACAGGGGCATGCGGGCAGCGCTCACCGCCTCCTCGTGTGCTTGGGCCGAGAGGCCCAGCCTGGGTCCACCCTGCCGCGACGGCGTGGCCACCCGCCGGTCTCCCGAGGCGCTCTGAACTCCGTGAAGGCGGACTCCAGACCAAGCGAGCCAGGCACCGAGCCGATGCTGGCGCTCCCTGCAGAAAGGGCGGCCCTGGCACGGGGAAGAGCACGCGCGGGCACCCCAGCTCTAGGCACGAGCGCGGCCGGCGAGGCCGGAGGCCGCAGCGCTTACCTTCTTGCCAGAGAGCAGGTCTTCCCCGAGCAAGTCATCCTCCAGCTCGCTGCGGAGAGAAAAGACGCGCCCGCGGTCACTGCTGTCCGCCCGGTGGCAGCCCGCCCGGAAGCCCGCTGGGGCCGAGGCCGGGGCCGCATCCCCCCTCGGCAGCTCGGCACCCCCCCCCCCGAGACGCAGATCGTGTCTTCCAAGCGCACGCGGCCGGCGCGCCCGGCCCCACGTGGAGCAGCGCGGCTTGGGGGGGGGCCTGGGTGCGGGGCCTTCGCTGCCCGGACCCGCTCCAGCAGCGGCTGCAGCGCTGACCGCGGTGCACGCCGGCGCGGAAGACCCGCGGCAGGGGGTGCCCAGGGCGGGGCTAAGCGGGAAAATGAAGACCCGCAGCCGGGGCGAGGCTGGGCCGTCCTCGGGCTGCAGAGGGACACCAGGCCGCCGAGCCCGTGCACGTGCGTTGCAGCGCGAAGGGCGTCTCGGGCGCCACGTGTGGCTGCGAACCCCCGGGGGAGGGGGGGCTGCCTCCAGGGCCACAGAAACCCCCGGCAGGGGAGACGCCCCAGCGCGGTGCCGGGCTGGGGGAGCCCGCGCTCCGGGCAGGCGTCTGCGAGGAGCGGCGTCCCCAGGGAGCGGCACGGGGCTGTCCCAGGCGCATGAGCCAAGGGGACGCGGCCAGCTCGGCCGCCCTTCTCCGCAGGTGGCCGCAGACCGCTGGGAGCTACAGGGTCGAGCACTGTTGCCCCCAGAAGCGGCGCTTCCCGGCAGCCGCGGCTCCAAGGGGCGCGGGCCAGGGGAGGGCAGTGGGGCGAGAGCACGCAGCCTGCTCGGAGAGCGCGGCGGGGGGTGGGAGGCCAAAACACAAGGCCGTGGGAGCGAGCCGGCGCCAGGCCGCCCGCAGCAGGGGCCAGGCCGCGGACAGCGTGGGAATGGGCACGGGCGGGAAGCAGTGCCAGGGCAACACGCAGCGCCCAGAGAGGGCGCCCGCCGCACACGGCCGCACGCAGGTCTTGCCGCCGTGCCTGGGGGACAAACGCACCGTCAGGGCATCCCACGGGCCGTCTCCTTGGAGACGCGTGGCCGGGCAGCGCCCTGCCGCACAGGACGTGCCAACGCACGGACACAGGCCGGAACGGGCCCTGCCCCGGCTCCCGCCCCGTGGTCCACCCGGAGACGGAGCGCGGAGGTCCACGCCAGGCTGCTCACGCTGGGCGCTGCCGTCCTGGCGGCCGGCGCGGCGCGAGTGCAGCAAACGCCACAGCGCCCGCCCCCGCCGGCGAGCCCGGCGAGCCCGCCCGCCCCGCCCCCCCCGCTGCCCCCCACTGGCCAGGACCCGTCGCCCCGCCCGCCGGCCCGCAGGGTGCGAGCTGCAGGCGGCGCCTACCTGTCCCAGTCCTCGTCGGCGGCTCTTCTCCTCCAGGAGCGCTCAGCACCCGGCTTGTCAAACTGGTCGAAGTCATCATCTGCGGGGAGGTCGGGAGAGCCGGTCGGACCCCTGGGACCGTGACGGGGCGGCCGCCGCGCAGCTGCCGGGCCCACCGCGAAGCCCCGAGCAGGGCCCACGCGCGAACCCGGAGGGGCGGGAAGAACACGCCTGACGACGGGCGGACGGCAAGTTCTCGCGGGACAACTTCCTTGCGGAAGAGCGGCCCTGCGTGGGCACCGCGCGCGGGCGGGCGGGCGGGCGGGCCGGGGGAGGCTGGCCGCGAGCAGAACAGACTTGGTCACCGCTGTGATGGCTCTCCGCTCGCTCGCAAAGCCCCAGCAGGAGACGGAGAGGTGGCTTTCAGGCAGGGAGAGGACACGGGAGCTCGCGGCAAGGCTCGGGTCGGAGGCAACCTGACCGGGCGGACCTCCACAGAGGCCACGCCCACGCCAGCAGGACGTCTCAGCATGCGGGCTCCGGGGCGGGCAGGACTCAGAGGCCGTGGGGACGGCTGCAGTCCCTGATCTGCGGGGCTGGAACAGGTCACGCAGCCGCCGCCGCCCCCCCCCCAGGCGACAAACACTCGCTCCAGGTGTGCCCGGCTTAAACGCAGCACTTCCCAGCCTGCCCACTCGGGGGCGCTAAGGCCACTGGGGGCAGTGGGGCAGATGGGTGTTCTCGTCCAGCCAAGCCCCCCTTCGAGGACTCAGAACACCCCATCCGTCCCCCCCAACCCCCACACAGGGGTGGTCACCGCACCCAGCGAGGCCAGCCAGGAGCCCGAGGATGAGGGCCCTTCCCCAGCTGGACACCAGCTCCTAGAGGAAGGACGTTCCTCAGAGGCAAGCGCAATGCTGTCCGCCAGCAGGGCAGGAGGGCTGTGGGCCAGTGGGGGCGGGGGCAGCAAGCCCCAGACAACAGAGAGCTCTCAGCCCTCTCGGGAACGGACGCCAACTGGACCGGAGGCCGCGAAGTGCCCCTGAGAAGGCGCGCCCCCCAGTCAGCGAGGGTCTTGGCGAGGGGGACGGAGACGCGGGCCCTGAGGCACATGAACGACAGGCCGCCCGAGAGAAACGGGGCGGGGGTCTGATGCCACCTGGACTAGACCAGGCCTCAGACACTAACCCCGGAGACCCCCGTCAAAGGAGCTCACGAAGTCAGCGCTCACCAGAAACGATGAGGGTCGGGGCACTGACGAGGCTCAAGGAGAGGATTCCCCACCCTGCGGAGCTACCGGAGACAGAGACAAAGCGAACCCAGTCACAGACGCAGGGAGAAGCTGCGGCCTACGTGACCTCCACAGTGAGCGAATTGAGGGACCCTGTCTCCCCACCCCCCGCCCCACCTGCGCCTGCATCCTTACTCAGAAGCAGGCTCTCTGCACGTGGACTTGAGACGAGCGTCCACAGAGAACATGCCGAGTGGGAGCTAGCATCACAACACGGAGCACACGGGAACACGCCCTGGCTCCCCGCAAGCGGCCCTTTCCGTGTCGATGAAAGCAGAGAACAAGGCGCCGGATGGAGCGAGGCTGCAAACACCAGGTCCCCAGACAGAGCCCCGGGCGCCCCTCTCTCCGCGCGCACAGTGAGCAGCTGGCAGCTGGACGAAGCTGGACCACCAACACGTCTGCGGCGGGAGAGGAGCCCCAGAAGACGCGAGCGGCAGGTTGCGGAGGATGACAGCTCCCGACGGCGGCGACGGCCACTCGGGTCAGAGCGAGGCCACTGGGCGTCCGTGCTGCCCAAGCCCACCCGCAGACGCCGCGCGCTGCCCCCCAAGCCCAGCGCCTGCGGGGAGACGCTGGACGCGACGCCAAGGCCGGTCCAATGACGCAAAGGGCCCAGGAGCAGCTGCGGCCACGGGACGGCGGTGAGGCGAGGCTGAGCGGCCCGGGCAGAGTCGGCTCACCCTGGCCAAGTTACAGGGGCTGGGGACAGCTGGCGCTGCAGCGGCCGGGCGGTGAGGAAGGGGCAGAGAGGCGCTGGCCGGGCCCCGCCTCAGGCAGCGCAGCGCAGCGGCCTCGGCCATGGGGCAGCAGGACTTCCAGGGCGCGGGAGACAGCACCTCCGGGATGGGAAGCCAAGCTGCGCCAGGACCTCCAGGCCCGTCCCCGAGCCGCCGGGCAGAAGACAGATGAGACCGGGGCAAGTCCACGGTAGGCAGCCGCCTCACAGAGGACACGGCGCAGAGACTCGCAGAGCCCTCGCGGCCCAAGGCCAACCCAGCAGCTCAGAGAGCGGCAGAAGGCTCGGGACGCCGCCGGAGACACGACACGCACGTCCCAGGAGAGGCCAGCGCTGGCGAGGCACGCGGAGCCGCGGCCCCCGCGCCGAGAACAGGGCTGGCCACGTCCTCGAAGGTCGGCCGGCGGCTGGCCCCAGCACCCGGAGCGTTTCAGGGCCCGAGGACGGAACCCGACGGAAACGGGAACGCCGACGGCGGACGTGACGCCAAGACGCGGCTCTTCCCGCTGCACCGAGAACACCAGCGACTCCACGCATGCTCGCCGCAGACGCAGGAGACGAGGCCACAGAGAGCGCGCGCGCGCGATGGGACGCACGAGGCTCTTCTCCGGGACAAGGGAGGGAGGAGCGCAGCGGCCCACGACGACGACGACGCGCGGCTGGAAGAACACGGGCTTCAGGCAACCGCTTCGAGCCGCGGTTTCCCCGCCATCGTCTTCAACGC